>NXFV01000152.1:0-37468 GCA_002803225.1 Gamarada debralockiae | reverse complement strand
AAACTACGTCCTGCTTTCAGGCTCAAAGAAAAACCGCAAAACCTCAATCAAAATTTCCAAAAATTAGTCGGAAGACAGTTTAACTTCTATAGAGCTACGAAGTCAAGTTTCAGCAAATTTAATAAAGTTTTGTGGAAGTTTTGTTATTGCTAAAGTAAGGACCATAGTGTTATGCATGTGCCAATTTCAGCCACTTTTTTTTCCCCGTAGGGGTAATGCTTGGAGGAGCTTAGGCCATAAAAATGGCTACGTCAGGGGCCTTGGCTGTGCACGCTAGGAATATTGTTTGACCGATCCGCTTATCGTTGATAAGGCCCTTCATGACTGCCGATCAATTTGTCGCGAGAACAGAAACAAATACACTTGCAAACATCCACGGACTGACGCGCATTATGGATCAACGAAAGGAAGAAGTAACGCGGCGACCGCTCTATGGTATGGACTCTTTGAATGCTATTTTCACTTGCAAATGAAACAATGACGAGGAAGGCTAACCTCTTGAAGTCTACGACCTTCCCGGGGACATCCTCTCGACGCTGACGCGAAAAGACGACACAGAAGAAGGGCCAAATGAAGAGATTGTCGCCACCTCTAAAGATGCGATCACGGAATCGAAATCAGAAAATGCAGTTGGCGCAAAGGCATGTTCGCTCTGCGGGGTAACGTTCCATACGGTGGAGGACCAAAAGAGTCATATTAGGTCGGATCTGCATGGATACAATCTAAAGCAAAGGATACGGGGTGCAAAGGCAGTATCAGAGACAGACTTTGAGAAGCTGGTTGGAGGTATGTTCTCTTATTGCGTGGTAGAGACTGCTACTGACATCTGCCAGATCTCGACGAAAGCCTTTCAGGTTCTGACTCATCCGATTCCGAGGACGACGAGAATGGCGATGCGCGAAAGGAGACCACCCTGAGTGCATTGCTCAAGAAACAGGCCACTCTATCAAGTAACAACAATGAGGAAGACGATTTTGTGCCCAAGAAGCGGAAGAGAGGATCGGGAAAGCCACCGTTATTATGGTTCACGACCCCCAAACTTCCTACCAACACCTATCTGGGCATATACCGAGCAATATTTACGAATGCGGAGCAAGAGAATGAGGCCGCCATACTCGATACCGTCCAAAAGAAGCAACTCACTCCCAAACCACAAGGGAAAATCCCAGCGAATACGAGCGGCGTCCCACTGCCCGAAGCATATATGGGTCCTCACATATTTCTCTGCATGATCGGAGGCGGCCATTTCGCCGCTATGGTTGTTTCTCTTGCTCCCAAACAGACAAAATCAAGCACTACTGGACCTCTCAACCGCGAAGCAACAGTCCTGGCACACAAAACCTTCCATCGATACACAACCCGTCGGAAACAAGGTGGTGCGCAATCAGCAAATGATTCCGCAAAGGGTGCCGCGCATTCAGCAGGATCCAGTTTGAGACGATACAACGAGCAAGCATTGACAGATGAAGTTCGACTACTGCTCTCAGACTGGAAAGGCATGATCGATACGTCTGAGTTACTGTTTATACGAGCTACAGGCAATACGAATAGGAGGACGTTGTTTGGACCCTATGATGGGCAGGTACTGCGACAGAATGATCCCAGGATACGTGGATTCCCCTTCAGTACCCGGCGTGCAACACAGAACGAGCTGATGCGCTCATTTGTGGAGCTCACCCGAGTCAAAGTCCTGGAAGTCGACGAGGCAGCCACAGCAGCAGCGAAACTTGCCGCCGAAGAAGCCGCAAAGGCATCAGCAGCCGCAAAATCCAACAAACAAGCAGCTCCCACAACGCCGAAACCGTCCGAAGAAGACGAGACGGCACTTCTACACACGACACAAATTCAGGCCTTAATTCGAAGATCAAAACTCCCAGCGCTCCTATCATATCTTAAGAGCAACGATCTCACCCCAGATTTTCTTTTCTACCCCCAAGATTCGCAGCAGAGCTATCATACTCCTACCCCTTTACATTTGGCAGCTAGCCAGAACTCTCCACCCTTAGTCTCTGGACTCATAGTCAAAGGCGGCGCAAATCCTACCCTCTTGAATGGTGATGGCAAAACACCCTTCGAGCTCGCCGGAGATCGTTCCACCCGTGACGCATTCCGAGTTGCCCGTTCCGAGCTTGGCGAGTCAAAATGGGATTGGGAAGCAGCACACATACCCTCTGCAATCTCTAAATCCGAAGCAGAGGAACGAGATGTGAGGGAGAAGAAAGTGGAAGCCAAGAAAGAGGAAGAGAGACGGAATGCTGAAGCAGCTAGACTGAAAGAGGAAGGTCCGAAGGTTGTTGACGGACCTCTGGGAAAGGCGGCGGGGAGGGGGAGAGCATTGGCTTTAGGACAAATAGGGAAGACAGCTCAGGAGAAGAGGGAGGAAGAAGCTAGAGGTATGACGCCCGAGATGAGGATGAGGCTGGAGAGGGAGAGACGAGCGAGGGCCGCAGAGGAGAGGATGCGGAGGATGGCTGGAGGGAGCTCGGAGATATAAATCCAGTGACGATTTTGGGAAACCTAAGATAATGGCTTTGCCCCGCATTTATGTGAGCTCGCTGGTGGAGTGCTATCAGCAATGAGTGGCATAAACGATTTTGTGAGCAATGAGGTACGTAGAGACTTCAACAAGCCCCCTAGCCTTCGAATTACCCTCCATATCCGATCAACCATTTTTCAAAACCAGCAAACGGCTCACTTCAATTCTATTTTGGTGTCGCTGCGGCCTCCAAATCAACATTCCTATGTGTGTAACGAGGGGAAAGAAGGAATTCGCACAATGAAAATTCCCAGCCAACGCTTGTAAATTATCTGCAAGGAACCCTAACTTTATACGCCATCACCATTATTACCCATTGGTCCATATTCCTAATTACACACACATCTGTCTTTCTCTCCATATCCCGTCCCTAAAGTAAAACTCGCAGTCCGGTATTCCCATCCATTCCCCCGCCTCGAAAACAGAAAGACCCTTCCGCGCGCAATGCCAACGAAAGAAAGGCAAAAGGAAGAAACACGCCTGCCAGATATGCTACCCTGTACTTTTTGTCCGTCCTCGGCAACATCGCTTCCACCATCCCATCCCCTAAACTTCGACGAAAGTTCGAGTCCCATTTGCACAATTTCCTTGGGTCGATTCAGACATAAAACACCGAAAGGAGAAAAAAAGAAAAAGGTATCCAGCGACGACCTCGACACCCCGCAAATGCAAGATCCGAAAAACGCACGCAAAAATAGCAACGCAGCCAAGCCAAGCCAGTCCCTCCGTACCCAAAGGAAAAACCAACCCCGTCCCTCAAAAGCAAAACTCGAGTGGGCACTCCGGACCAAGACGAGAGGAGAGCGAAATAAGATCCTTCGATCGCTGTCCTGAAATCAAGGCCATCAAGTTGAAAAGGTCCCTACGCCATCCATAATGCCAAACACCTGATATCTTCCTCTCCTATTTATTCACTGACTCCGAGTTCCATAGTAGACGTATGTTTTTCATCCCCAAACGGATGCCTGTACACCAAGAGAGTTTTTGCCCCAGACACCGCTCTTGCTTCCCCATCCTAATGTCACGTCCTGCTGAGCCTGAGAGTTCGGGTTCGAGGCAGCGGAAGTAGTTCGTCCATCCTTGGTATCGGCATTCTCGTCGTTGCTGGATGCTGCGAAGCCGTAGCTTAGCGGTGATGGTAGGGGTGTGGTGGAGCGTTTGTTCAAGGCTGGGTTTGGTGCTTGGGCGCCGCTGGGTCGGGTACCGATTGGTGCAACCCCAGAGCTGGTTGGGGCCTTGCCTTGGCGAGGGGGTGATCCACCTGGTGAGGAAGTTGAGGTACGGCTTGATTGTTGAGCAGCAGACTCGAACAGGCTGAAGCTGCTGGTTGGGTTCGAGGATGGCGACGATGTGCTGTTGGCACGGGATCGTTGCTGTCCAGGAGCTTGGCCAGTTGCTGATTGAGGCTCTTGAGCTTGTTGACCTGCGTTCTCACCTTGGTTGGCTTGAGCGTTGAAGTGGTCAAACGCAAGTGGTGAGTGTCCGCGGATGCCGGTAGCAGGTTGAGATCCTGACCCTTGGGTTCCTGGACGCGGAGTTCCATTGTCATCAAAACCTCCATTCTCTGGGTAAGCACCTTCTCCATAGAGAGCACTTCTTTGACGGGCAATCAACTCGCGACGTTCCTCCTCGCTCATTCCGCTGCCTGGGCTGATTGTACGATCGGTCTTGCCTCCATAGGATGAAATCTCAGCTACAACGCCTTATTTTAGTTAGTAATTGTGGATAAAATGTTTGAGCAGCGGATTCGCGGAGAACTTGGAGATCACACATAGCATCTGAGGCGAGAAAAATGATGGATTGTACAGAATTTTGAATGGCATGTGGACCGCTGGGTATAGAGTATGGAGACAATGGGTATCGTGTTATACAGAAGAGGGAGGCCTACTTCGATTATACTGCTGCTCTTGATGGTAGTTGCGCAGCTCTCTCTCACGCTGGGCCGCCATCCGTCTCTTCGCCTGCATCACTTGCTCGGCCTCGTTTGCGCCTCGCGATGGTACATGTCGCTGGTTCGCATAGAAGTTTTGTACGTTCGACCCGGAGAAGGAGCGTGCATCGCCGAAGTCGCTGACCGAGTGGTGTCGTGGAGGACCGCCGCCCATGCGTGGGTCTGAAGGAGATCAGCTTTGAAATGAACGGAGAAGGCTCTGATGCATACCAAATTGCTCAGGGAAAGCTCCTCGTGGAGGGCCACCCATTGGCATCGAGTCGCGACGACCTGGCATGTTGAACATCTTTCCACTCTTTACCAGGTTATCAATCGAACGGTCAACCTCTGTAGAGTTATGTTAGCTTCGTGATCGGTATCGTTGAGTCCAGATGATTTTCATTGGCGCATGTGGTCAAGCCTTCCCAAATCCACCACCATACACTCCTGGATGGAAATCCGCGTATCTCATCTTCATCATCTCCGACTTTTGTATTCTTCCGGCCTACACGTACCTTCTAATTGTGTCATGAAGGCGGCGGAATCCTCACGCGGAACGGCTGAGCTGGCACCTGCAACAGCTGTCAATTGACCCATCCAAACCAATATTTATCGCCATCGTCAACATACCAGAACGAGCCGGCGGTGTCTGCTGTTCCCACGCTGGTTGCCCAGCTGCTGACCATTGCTGATTATCGTAATAGGACATATTTTCGGATCAAAAGTATGCTTCGAAAACTGGAGCCTGCAGTGCTGAATCGAGGAATTAAGGAACGTAATACGACGGAGAGGTCGCAAAGGGCACTCTATGCAGGAAAATGAAGGTTAGTAACGAGTCATAGTATTCACAGGTGAAGTGATTGTAGAATCTTGGAGTTGCGCGCAAGTTGGAAGACATAACCGAGGAGGGAAGAAAAATATCGTGGCCAGCGAGCGGCTTCCTATTTGGGTGGTGAGGAAAGGATCTGTCTCAAACTTACCAAACGAAAAATCCAGAGGGTTTAAGGAACGGCCCTCGACTCGAACGACAAACAAACGACGAAGCGTTAGACTTGTCGATGCAAAGGATCAATGGATCTTTAGGGGTGATATGTAAGAGTGAGGAAGGGGAGAAGGAGAAAAGGAAAAAAGGACGAGTGGGAGGAGATGATGGGAGTGGAGGTCAGTCCGGTCGGGTAGTTCGAGGGCAGATTGGCAGCCAGCGATCCGGGCAGCGTTTGGTAGAGTTCGAGTGGTGGAGTTTCGCGACCTTTTGGGTCTGGTGTGGTGCTTCACTGCAATTTTCTGGTGCGCTTCAACAACTGTGATAAATCTTGCCGGCGGGATTCGCTTGATTTTGATTAGTGGCCCGCAGAGAGGGAAAATATAGTAGTAGCTTGGTAGCTAGAAGGCCGGTGGTGGCCCATGTTTCTCATTTCCTTTTGCACAGAACTAAAACTTTTTATTATTTAACAAGAATTGCTACAGGAGATTTCCGGGTCGAGACGGTTGAGTACGATGTTATTTGGCTGAAGAGAGAACCAGAAACACCTCGGAGAAGGGTACGGTGTGAGGGCATCAAGCCACGGTTGAGCAGCATGGGAAAGAAAGCTGACAAACGTTGAGGTTGTGGTACGGCACTCACTTTTGGATAGTTCGGATCCAAAGCACCCACATAAGGCTATAAAATCCTTCAATATCCTTCCTACCTACAGAATTATGATCATCGGCATATACATTTGTATATCTGTAGGCAAAAAAAGAACAAGAACCCTAAGAAGCAAGCCTCAAAGCCTCTGCACCACGCACACTCGTGAGCATCCACGTGCTCAACCTGCATCTCTGGTTCAGGCTGCTGTATCCGCCGCTGAAGATTTATCCTCCAATCTATCAGACTTCGCGCCTTCCCCCTTTAAATAACCATTCCACACTACCAAAAGCTTCCCCAACAAACCCATCACCATTATGTACAAACTACGTACAGCATACACTACTGTACAGCAAGCTCTACAGCAGCATGCACCCCACCCTCTTCCCTCCTCAAAAGGTTATGTGTTCGCGTACGGAAATATACTGCCAGCAAGCACGAAATGCATGTCGACCACCTGGCTTCACACAAGAAAAAATTCGCGCGCGAGATGCGGCTTCATCATCGACATCCCTGCAGATTAACAAGCCTCCCACGGTGACACAGATGAACGACTCCTTATTGAGATCCATTTCCCGAATATTACCACCCGGGTGCCATAAAAATTTTCTGCCGGAGAATTGGAGATCGTGTATGAAGCACAAGCATCTATTCTTCTGTAGTTCTGTTCTGCTTCTAGAAGTCTTCCCTCTAAGAATCCGGAGATTACAAGGACGTTGTAATAGATTGGGAAAACGTCTTCTGGAAATTAAAATAAAAGGAGTCGAAACGAGGCATCTCCCTATCAAATCTATGGTAATTCCATCCCGTCACTCCTTATCGCCGACTCTTATTCAATGAGCAGGGATGGCAACGGCCATCTCCCAACGCCGCCGTAACGAGATCTCCATTTCAACGCTCGGCCGGGACCACACTTCCTCCTGCCAGAAACATCAAATGTCCGTGAAGACGAAGTCAAGACATCTCATGAAACTTTATTTCTCCTTATTTAAATCCAGGCCAAACAACCCCAATCTTCTACATCTATCCTTATAACCAACTTTTTACTCGTACGTGGTACGATGTCTGTACCACCTCAGGAGGATTTGTAAGTCCACCCACAGGAAAACTGGCTGGCTAAAGACGTCAGCCCAATACGCTGCAGAAATCAATGGCTATCAGGATTTTCTCGGGAATACAAGAATGACTATGCAACCCTATTACATGCATGGCGTCGTGCTGGACTGCATGTGCTGTGCATCTCGTTAAAATTCGTCGTGGTGCTTTTTTTCCCTCTCACCCCACCTTCCTTCTATGTGCGGAGGAGGAGCTTATCCTATCGGTCCATGCTGCGCGCATCATTACTATAGCATCTGTCAGGAGCTATCTTTACTTGTTCTGCACTGATCTGTACTCAAGATAACAGGATTTGTACTTGGGATGAACGATGGTACGATGAGGAAGAACTTATCGGCCAGCCTTTGCCGTTCATGGTGGGGTAAATTCCCTTCCGTCACCTCCAGCCGTTGAGACGGCTCTGTCATACCTGCCATGTTCTCCCCTCTTTCGTACCACCAAAGACAGACATCAGACCTCAACAACCCGGAATCTTCATCGGTTCCGCCGATAGGGCACCGAGAGATAATCCGACGTATGTCTTGCGACGGGTGGGTGAAGATTTAGACGCAGAGCGGGATAACAGGTTGATAGCACGTGCTGGTGAGTGCGGGTGAAGAGGGGAAGACGGTTTAAGGCGGGTTGGTATCAAACGGTATTAAGTAATGCTTTCGTGATCTGGATGAGCTATCTCTTTTCATTTCCTGGAGCTACTCGATGTGCTTCAACATGCAGGTGGGTGTCATGACTCGCAGCGTGGTGCAGTCTTCTCATGCACGAGTGAGCTGCTCATGGAGACGACCTCCTACTCCACGATTACTATCCTCCAGTTTCCCTACCGCGTTGGTCGATCCACTTACAGCATTCACCTCATTCTCATTCCACGCGTCTCAAACGAACGGCTCAAGCTTCCGAGCAATTACTTCCAAGTACCAGCAAGGCTGCAACAACTAACTTGTTACGCCACACTATACGACTCTATCCATGTATCAATACCTGCTTCACCTTGCCGGAACCCACCATTGCGCAATGCGGCACATCAGCAACCTCGAGCACTGATGATCTAAGCGTCGGCTCGTCTCGTTCGGATATCTAGTCGATATTATCGGATCCGCTCGTCTTCTGAGATCATATCGATATCCCAGCTTCTTTTCTCCTTCCACGGGAAATGATGCAGACCCAAATTAAGTTAGGTTCGTGCCCTCTCTCTCGATTTGAGCCTCAGACGACATTCTTCAGGTTTGCATCCAACAAGATGTCTGAGAGAGCTGCCCCATGCACTCTCTCGATCATGCCGCTTGGACGAGGCACCCCAGGTCATTATCTTCCTTGACGTTCCAAAACCCTCGGAAGATGCAACAAGACACCGATCCCATCTGCTACCAAGGTAAGTCCGCACGCCACCAGGTAAGACCACGACTTTGTTCATAAACTCCATTCCTTATTTTGAGTTCTTATACACGTCAATCATAAAGCAAATGGTATAACCCCAAACGCCCCCAGTCCCGCCCATATGTACAATCTCACTAACATCGCACCAGAGTCATAATATACACTACCCTCCCAACTCAACTCCGGCCCCATGCTCACAGATCCCCACTATAACTCACTATCCTACTCTCGCCTTCAGACACACAGCACTACCACCACCTCACAGCTTCTCAACCTCCCACTCCTCATCCTCCTCGTCAATAACCGGTAATCCCATCTCCTCACTCAAACTCCTCCTCTCAACCGCCCTCACAAACCTCTCCTCCTCCCTGATCTCTCTCAACCAAAGCCCCTTTGCATACTCCCTCACATAAAGCGCACCCACAAACTGCAGCAGTGTCCCCGCCAACACGCCCACCGCCAACGTCCACTGCGCCAGCGTCACAATCCTTATACAGCCCTCCTGGCTCCAGTTACTGGAGAAGGAGTCCCACTGTCCGGTTGGGTAGGGGAGGTCTGGTGTGGTGGAGGAGCGGGAGGAGACGAAGGAAGGGTTTTGTGGAGTTTGGGAGGAGAAGGAGGACGGCGAGCAAAGGTCAGGGGATAATGTGCGGAGGACGCCGAGGACGAGGACGCGTGGGATAGCACAGAGCATTGTGTCGACGATTAGGTAGTTGGAGAAGATTGCTATACTGAGGGCATGTTCCTATATAGCAACCACTATCATCAGCTTACTTCTTCCTGCAGATTCCGGAGCTCGATTTTGGAGCTTGGTTTTGAAAAGGTAAAGGGCTCTATGAGGTCGTGTGCTGTGAAAGAATGGAAGGAGGAAGACGAAGGAAACATACCCTTAAAGCACCAATAAACCCAAAAACGCTTAACACATTCGCAAAATGTAAATACAACCCAAAGTTCCTCGCAAGATGGAAGGGATCATCAGGTAGTTGATGGAATAACACACTCGACAGTATATTGCTTGTCAGTGTAGCGAGAGCTACCACGAGGGTGATGGTTCTGTTTCTTTGTATCAGATCTCGTGTCATAGCTTCAAAGTCTCCTCAAATCTCCAGAAAGAGGCTCAATATGGTGGCTCCAAAAAGTCCGGGGTTTAAAAGGGATATATGCCCGGAGATGAAAATGGAGGAGCAAGACAGAGAAGGAGAGTGACATTCATACCGAGAATTGGGATATCCCATTTCAAATGAGTAAGGGCGATGGGGGTGGCACTCGGCGTGATGTGATAAGCTTAGCTTTTTGCTGCATCCGATAATTCCGAAGGTCTCGGTGTTGATGTGCTCCCGTGCGAAGTTTCCCTCCCTTGGCCTGTACCTCTCATAAATAATCACAATCCCCCCAAAAGAAATCGAAAAAATCTCAAAGCCCTTTGCTGTGGTGATAAGCACGAGAGAATGGAAGAGAAGTTTGGATATAGGGAGGAAAGAAGGATTAGTACGATATGACTACAAACTGATTTCTAAGAGTTACGAGCTGCGCACGGAGGTACATCATATGTCTTTAGAGACTATGACGGATGCCCGAATGGATGAGGTAAAGCTGGCTGCCCGCTCCAGACCACATAAACTCCACAGTAAGCCAGAGGGCGATAGCTGGTACCCGTAAGGCGTTAAGTTAGGAAGCTTGAAGGATCGCCGAACTTGCCGAGAGGAGCAAGGCTATGAGTGGGCATTGCGGTGACAGGAATTTGCTTGGCTTTTGCTTGTGATCGTGGATTCAATGGATTGGCTGAAGAGGTGTTCGTTTTGGAGGAAAGGATTGTTATTGGAGGAGAGGAGCGGAGGTGATGTGCCGATTAGCTATGATGGGATGGGAAAGTTCAGGTTGAGAAAATGGGTGCCGGGCGGGAAGCCGGCTTTTCGAGATGGTGGCGTTGACCATTGAAAATCAGGTACGATGCGGGTGAGGCTGAAGACGATTTTGGTGGGTGACGATGGGATGTCTTCTGGAAGAAAAATATTAATAAGCCGTTGGTCTTGGAATATTCAGAAATTCAAAATATGAATAGAGTAGTTAGAACTTTTGGAAGGATGAGTTAGTGGGTCCAGAAGTCGCGGACTGAGATACGAGGGTTACTGTAGTACGGACGTGAGGCTGATGACTTTGACAAGTGATGTGGAGAAGATTCTGGAAGGATTCTCCGAGAATTGTGATTGATCGTTTTCGGAGGACTTCGGCTTGTACTGTATATCATGATTATTGACATGAGTGCTGCGAGGGTTGGTTCGCACAAGGAGGTTTCCAGAACATTCTTGACGGAGAGTGATTTGAACGCAAGGCTGAAGATGGTGGGGAAGGCTGAAGTGGATGCTTTGTCCTTGCTCGTCGGAACTTACCTTTTGATTACTGCACATCAATGTGCAGATAAAGAGAAGTGGGTGTGACCGAGTTTGGTGAGCGCGAAAGGTCTAGAAATCCAGTCTCAAGGGTTGCACTTGTGAGGTTGAGGAATCTCGACGCGGTGTTCCGTTCTCTTGGGTTCTTCCGTTCTTGTGCCACCCCCGAACCAGGTCGCTCTCACGAGGCTATGAGTACCGTTAGGCGGAGTTCATGGCCTGACTTCTAGAAGGTTTTAAGCTGATTCAAATCGTTGATAATCACCCTGCATGAAACGAAACCCCCAAAGGTCCAAGAGTACTTGTCGTCGCCCCCATACTCCGCACTCGAGAAGAACGCCGAGGGATTGTAACCACATGAATCTTGTGTTTCCTTTGAACGGGTACCTGCACCATGGCTTATCTCAAATTGTCCCTTGTACTCTAAATTTAGCAGTTAATCACTTAAACGCGAACTTGCCGTTCGAAAACCAACAGTATGGATTCGGGCCAAGGCATGCATGTTGAAGGTGTCTGCTTCCTGTGCTAGAGAGGTTGAACGGGCCGTAAGGAGGCTTGCGCTTAAGAGAGTTCCAAGCTCAAAAGTCAAATGCCGGATCACCATCCGTCCAGTCTGAGGGACACGGATCTGACCCCAAAAAATTATATCGGATCCCAAATATTCAGGATAAGCCTTTGTAGGGTACGGATGTGGCGCAATTGAAAGACAAATGGGGCTCCTTTAGCGACCACGGTCTCCTTTTGGTCATGGATTTCCCCAGATTTCCATAAAGAAACTTCTGTGCCACAACAGATTGTGATCGGATCGTTGAAGGCTTGACCAGCCCGACCTCAAGGCCCATTCGACAGCCTTCAAAGCCAAAGCGGACGACAATCAGATGCTTATCAGCCCAGTCTGTGTCAATCCATGGACGACGCAGAATTTGGATTTTCTTTCAGTTGGTTCATCTTTCTCCATCGAAAGGGCGTGACCTGAGTACAGTAGAGTACATCGTGACCTTGAATAAATGCCTTCATTATAATTGTACAGTCATCGCCAAATGTCGGTTGCTTGCCTAAGTTCGAAACCGTTTTGTCTCACACTTGAATTTGAGGGTCGAAATTCCAGGAGGTCGGTATTGTTGAACGAGAACTAGAATGTAATAATAGAATGATTGTTCGTATTCTGTGGCTTGCTCAAAGCTGCACTGTTCTGTAAGCTTTGGTGTAAGAAGTGCTCAGAAATGGATCCCGACTTTACTCAGCGCTCGCATACTTGAGCCAGCTGAGTTCATGATGCGTTGGGGGGCTGAGCTGAAGAGTCTAGACAATTAGTATTTCCTCATCGTGCGACTTACTCATAGAATTATTTGGTGGTCTGGCGGTTATTCCTGTCCTTGTGTAATTGTGCCTCTTTTCAACATCCACGACCTGTTATTGGCTCGCGAGATCACAAAGAAGGGTGGTGGTTCAAATTTGACGGGTAAATTCCCATTCGAGAAATGGATTCCAAAGACAGAATACTGTCCCAATTATCCAGACTTCGTTTCGTGAAACCGGCCCCCTTTAGAGCATTTGAGTTGAAGCTTTGCCGCTGCTGCGGATGCAACTTGAGAGAAAGAGCCCCTGGAGATATTTCAAGTGCACTCGAGCCGGAGGAGCCCTGCTAGCGCAACTTCTTAGTCGAGGTCCTCTCACCTATTATTCGCGTCTCCGAATTAACTGTGGTACTGAAGAACAAAGCACTTCCAGTTCCTCCTCTACCCACCGGTCAATATTCTGCGGCATCTTGTCCTCATCGACGGACTCATAGATATACGAGACTAGATCCCTCTTGTCCCAATTCGTCTCGCCGTCCGATCAACACGAAGCAGCCCCTCGCCAACGCTGCCAACGTCGTTCGTTCTAGAAGGGGGTAAACCTCCAAAATTCACCTCGAGAATTCCTTGTCTGCGACACCCGATAGCTTGTACAAGGGAATCACTGGCTGCTCAGCCTGAATTGATTTGTGGATTCGCGCGTTGAACGAGGCACTTTGTTCTCTACTTCCTTTCGACGAGGAAACCGAAATACCCAAAAGGGTCAGCACGACTTTAGAGAGCCGTGAGGCTTATGGAGGGCCAGTCAACCACTGGTAATTCTCAGCATCAATATCAGACTGCGCAGTGGTCGCGACCCGTTCGGCGCAACACTCTTGCAGACACCTCGCCCAACCCCAGTATTGCTGCTGCACCTCAGCTTCCCACACAACTCGACCTACTACCCATCCTCCTTCCGCAACAATCCTCATACCATCAAGCACAACTTGCCCAGTACAATAAACTCATCACATCTGGCAGGACGTCACGAGTACAGTCATCACCACTTCCGCCACTGCTCTCCGCAGAACATATTCAGGCTGTGCCTGGATCACGATCCAGCTCAAGTAGCGGCAATACGACAAGAAACAACAAATCTTCTTCTCGAGTTGGTCATGGGAATAAAGAAGCACGCAAATTCAGTAAAGGCGAGCGCGCTCATATAACAGAGAAGGAAAATCCTACTACGATGCCGGGCAAGAAACTGGAGCTGTCAAACCAGCTCCCCTTGCGATCCCTCTCGCAACACCAGAACTCGACTGTCTCTCAACAATCAAGTTCTGTCCCTTCAACACCACATCAACGCTCCCGAAAATTCTCCTTCGAGTCCAGAGAGCCTTCGCCGAACGCCACGAACAACCATTCTCCGCGGTCAGCATATTCCGAGTCAAATATCACCCTTCCTTCGTCGCGGCCGCCAATACCGCCACTTCGTGGAGGATGTCGCTTCGAGACAGCTATGGCGCATACAAGACGGCGGATGCCTTATAGTATAGGAAGTGAGAAGCTAGAGAGGCTAAACGTGGCAGATGTCAAGAGCAAACTTTCAGAGGATGAGGAGAGGAAGTTGAGCACAGATATGCGCGAACTTTACGATCGATTACTGCCGACACCACAAAGCGAGAACAAGAGGAAAATGCTTGTGGAGAAGCTGGAGAATCTGCTCAATACCGAGTGGCCTGGGCATGATATAAGAGTGCATGTGTTTGGATCGTCCGGCAACCTCCTCTGCACGGATGAATCAGATGGTTAGTAGTGATGAGAGCTCCACGCACCTCGGATTATACTGATCGAACCGTAGTTGATATCTGCATAACAACTGATTGGAAGGAGTTGGAGGGGGTTTGCATGATTGCAGAACTTCTGGCAAAGAGTGAGTAGCATGACATAAACTCCCAACTACAGTAGTAACGAATACATCAGGCGGCATGACCAATGTCATTTGCGTGTCCACTGCTAAGGTTCCGATTGTCAAGATCTTCGATCCGGAGCTGGGGCTTGCATGTGATATGAATGTCAACAACACGTTGGCTCTGGAGAACACCCGAATGATCAAGACATACGTTGAAATTGACCCTCGAGTGCGACCTCTGGCCATGATCATAAAGTATTGGACAAAAAGAAGGATAGTAAATGATGCAGGTAAGCAATTCCAGCTCAAGCTTTCGCCAACACAGCTAATTGCTGGCAAGCTTTTGGTGGAACTCTCAGTTCGTACACTTGGATATGCATGATTATCAACTTTCTCCAAACTCGAAAACCCCCCATTCTTCCAGCTCTTCATCAACGCCCACATATGAAACTCCCTTCCAAAGACGGCGTTAAAAGCACTTTTGCGGACGATCTCGACGCATTACGAAACTTTGGACAGAAAAATGAGGAATCACTTGGGGAGCTTTTATTCAGCTTCTTCCGATTTTATGGCCACGAGTTTGATTACGATAAGCTAGTAGTTTCAGTACGGAATGGGAAGCAAATATCGAAGGTTGAGAAGAAGTGGCATATTACCAATAACAACACCCTGTGCGTCGAGGAGCCTTTCAATATCAGCCGGAATCTGGGGAACACTGCAGATGATACGTCATTCCGCGGGCTTCATATCGAAATCCGACGGGCCTTCGACTTGATTTCTGTGGGGAAACTTGAAGAATGCTGTGATGAATATGAATTTCCAAAGGAAGAGAAGCCAAATCGGGAACGACCAGCAGTAGCGAAATCGAAGCCAGCGGTTATTCGGAGCGCTTCCCAATCGAATTCGAATTCGAGCAGAGGCAGAGGCAGTGGGCATCGAGGCAGCCGAAACCAGCGCAACAACAATAATCGGCGCGCTTCCAGTGGGGCTTTCGATCCAAACTCAGGATACATTCCCTCTTTGCCTCATAACATCGGAGCTCAAGACCACTGGCTCCAAGTCCAGGCCCAAGCTCAACTGCACAACGACTTGTACCAGACGTACTCTGTGCTACAAGCACAGGAGAACAGCCTCCGACAACAACTGCTCAACCAATCTCAAGCCTATATGCAGGCTCAAGGTCAAAATCAAACCTATGCTCAATCTCAGAGTCGGTCCCGAGGAAACAGCACCGCTAATCAGCAGTCCACTGACCGGAATCGTACAAACTCATTCGATCAGCCACCACTTACAGCTCCTATTCGTCCCGAGTATTTCTTTTACCCCCTGAATCCCCTGCAATACAACCCGTACCCTTGGCAGAATTCAAATACGAACCCACCATCGCCGTCGATGAGTTCCGCTACCCCGGAACTGAGACGAAGTATACACAGATCGCCCGTTACAAATGGGTCAGGAGGGCAATCAAGTAGCTCATTGCGCTCTCATTCTCAACCTGCGGCACGATCGGCACCTTCGCAGTTGTTGGTACCAGGAGTTGGAATGGCGAATGCTGGACTTGGCATTTATCCTCAGTACAGACAACCTAATGGATTGCCGAACTTCATTGCGGCGGATGAAAATTCAGAGTCTGGCTTTGAGGCACCTACTGAGTCTCTTTCCGCGGCTGCTCCTGAGGAGAAGGAGTATCTTGGATACTACCTGGGAAATGCTTCAGCAAGCCCAATGCGTAGAGAGTCGATCGTTCCGAAGATACCTACATTTGGCGACCTCCAATCTCAACACAGTCGACGACGATTATCAACAGAGCAGTTTCCCGCGTCGTTTTTCAATCGACTAGGCACATCCCGATCTCCTTCCCCTTTAGGACATGATCGATCATACTCTTTTGGTGCACATTCAGCTCCCATCACAGCAGTACCGTCTCAGCAGGGGCCTTCAACCAACAATCTCCGCTCCTTCAGCCACCAAGGCCCATTGGTTGTCAACGGATCCGATTCGACAGGAATATCAATTTCAAACTGGAGAAAATCGGTAGGGGAAGGCTCTAGCTCTGAAGATCAAAGCAGTGATGCAGCTATTGGGTCGATGGAATCTAGTTCTCATTTCTCCCTAGCCGGGAGTGATTTGTCACATGATCAAGAGTTTTCAGGCCAGGTGACACCAAAGGACGCACGTATCGAAGGACGGGTGGAGCCACCGATGGTCGTGAATGGGTCAACGTCGCTGGTCAATGACTCTGTCCCTACCTTTACAAGCCCACCAGTCGCCAATGGCGTCTCGCCACATCAACTCAGTACGCCCAATGGTTTTGGTCAAGATCAAGTCAATGGGGCACCTCGATTATCACCCAATACCCGGAATCGCTTGGCCCGTCAAGCTCAAAATGGCGGCATGTCGCCTCTCGATATTGGTCTGGGGCAGGGCGAGATTCCGCGAGAGGATATACCACATTTGTCTCCTGTGTACGAAACTCGAACACCTTCGCCGACAGCAAACCGGAAGTTTGAGCCAGTCATGGATCGGAAGCTCAAGGGGTCCAGCAGCAACGACAAGGAAGGAAAGTCTGAGCTCTCTTTGGCATCATCTAAGCTCGGGCCTGCGAATACCAACCAAGTGGAGCAACCGTCTAACGAACCGAATCTGAACGGTCATACGAGAGCCGTCAAGAGTGAGGGTAGTCCTGGGAGTTGGCAAAAGATTTCAAAGAGCAAGAAGAAGGTGCCTTCTTCAGAGATGAAGAGCGCGCCAAATGGTCAACCGCAGAGCGAGAAGCAACCCATCAAAGACTCCGAGCGAAAGGGTGGATAGGCGCTAAGGACGGGGGGCGCGAACAGCAGTTTCCAGCGTCGGCCGCCTGATATTAGCAAGGTGTACCAGTACGCCAAGGCCTAGTCCAGGGGCCATGTAGTTGGATGACTGTGTATATTGCGTTCGAGTCGATGAAAAATTTTCTGCGCGTCAATTGATTCGCCATGGCGAGCCGCTTCTGCGGGAATTCCCAAGTTGTCGACATTTAAAATGTGGTCCTCCATCAAAGGCTTTCAACCACCTTATACTCACTTAGCACCTTCTCAGGGAGACTCGACAGTGTGTTGGTAGATGATAGCGAAATGGATGGCTTTACGGAGGACATAGATCTCTTGATTTGAAAGGTTTGATGACCAGTTTTCATCGGCCACAAAGTGAATTGATTTTGTTGCCTTCGATTGCAGAAATTAAAAATGCATTTGCAAGCGGTTTGGGTTTTCATCCGGAGAATTTCCTTGAGACTGAATGATTTGTGGGGTCTACTCTGGGCTTGGGTTGGTCGTTCGTCTTTGATATACATTGCATGCATATGGGCTGCACATAAACGTGCCTGGGCCAAAAGCCCTGGATGGATGATGGGATGCGGATCGGAATATGTTGTATGACATTATTGTTGTATATTTATAGCGTTGGGGATGGAGATGAGCTGAGATGAAGTGGACAGGAGAGCGATACCACGACTGCGAGGCAGTTGATACAGTGGATGATATAAATAAAAAGATTAAAAATCACGATGAGTCCCTCTTGCCTGTGCGGATGTGTGGAACGGCAATTCATAAAGTCGTTCACAGTAGTCCAAGCACCCGACAAAGATTCCTCTTCCAAACGGCGTATGGTGGTTCCGATATTGGTCCCGACCATACTATACGTCCTATCTCTCTCACAAATCTTCATCTTTCGCTCTTTCCTGCGGTTCTCCTTCAAGTATAATAAAAGTCGACTTAGATTAGTGTCTTCATCCGAGAGCCCCATCTGCGATCCTCGAATCAAGTTCGGGTATATTAAGCTCTCAGACGTTTCACACTTGCCCTTGAGTATGTTCTTCAGAACCGCACAAGTCCCTCTTCCCGTTTCGTCGACTGACCCCTCGAGTGCTACAAGCTCTTCAGCATGAATGGTCAGTTCGAAAAGATGTTTCACCAAGGCATTGACCGAGTTCTTTTTGGAAGCAAGTCCTGCTTCGTTCCCATCTTTAGTTTCCTCGCTAGTTTCCACAAATATCATACCCAAATAGCCCCGAGGCCCTGGCGAAAGTTTTAACGAGTCACCACGTGTGGGAGCTTGTGATATTTCTTCAGCCACCGAATCCGAAAGCACCAAATCTAATTCTCCCTGGTTGGATTTCCACGCTTCTAAAACGGTTCTGGATGCTTCCTCATGCCACCTGCTCATTTGATCGTGTTTCTGAAGCGATACCCGAACGGTGTGCTGAACCAGCCGGTGCATACTCAGGATTTGAGCTTCTCTCCGTCCTTTACTAGGACTGATAAGTGAGTACTGGATCAATAAGTCGATATTCTCTTCGAAGTCCAAGACGTCGTCTAGGATGCTTTGAACCAAATCCAGAGGAATGTTGTTGCGGCTGAGCAAGCTCATAAAGGTGAGGAGCTCTGCGGAAGTTGGTCAGCCGTGTTGAATCTCATTGAATGAGATTTGCCAAGTGAGTATAACTGCGTTGGTAAGATCTGAGTCACGGGTTGTGTCTCCGAAAGGTTTTTTCAAGGAGCTTACTTTGGTTGTCGTCGTTTCTGCGAAATAAGTCGAGATATCCGGTTATCGAGCTTCGGACTCTAGATGCTTGGATATATGAGGTTGCTTGCTTTATAGCGAGTGGGAGCATGTCCAGTTCCTCTGCCAGAGCGGCTACGTCCTCGGTCAGAGAGTGATCGTTGGGTAGCATTCTGCGAGTAGTGAGATTCTTTCATTCTTCTTCATAGCCAGAACATGAATGCGGCATTCCTCTTTTTGAACCAGCTGACTTGCAGTATTGTACTTACGCGTAGTTATGAGCATCGAGCCTTGATCGGAATAAGGGATTTCTGATAGTACAGATTGTGGCTGATCTTGGCCTCCGTTAAACAAGTCCGCATTGTCTGCATTTTCCAGCACAAGCAACCATGGCCCACTTTCTCTTCTAGATAGCCAAGCGATCACGAGAGCTTGAACTCCATCTGTGCCAGACGAAGAGTTCTGTGGTATTTCGGATGCGCTTTCTTGAAAAGACGCTTTGAAGGACTCCGGAATCTCGAGCGTGATGTCCTGGTACCTTGAATGAATCGATCTTTGTTACTGGTATGAACCTAGAAGATGGAAGTTTCTGGCTTCCTCTTCCGAAGCTCATATAAGTACTCGGTGGCGATTCGCGATTTCCTGAAAGTCTGTCAGTGACCCATGCCCTAAAGACGGCCAGAGAACACATGCCCGACGCCACCGATACCATACAAAGTCACTCGCTTGCTACTAGACTCGAAACTCTCGCTATTGCAGCCAAGTGTTCCCCACGGCCAACGAACGTGTCAGGCTGATGTTCGAATGGAACAATGAGACTTGGCCTACGAGACCTTCGTCGGGCATCAAATTCGAATGAATCAATAAACTCTCCATCTTCTCACGGGTCATATGATTCCTTGGTTGTTCTTATGAGCGACTTCATTAATACCCAGTATTATCGTACTGTTTTTTGGATTGCCCAATCGATATTCAACAGCCTCTCACTATCTTTCTGACTTCGTGCATCGATACCAAGCAGAAGTCCACTAAAGAATTAGAGATTTGAGCTAGAACCTGAAGAGCTGACTCACCGTGCATCTTGTTGCAAGCTTATCTGAAATGTAGATTTATATCTCTCCAACGATGCCAAAGTTCTTCCCACATACTCCTTCCCCAGAACGAACCTCAACCTCCTACTTTGGAGCTTGGATACCAACTCCTCCAAGATAACTTTATATTCCATCAATAGACCAACAGTCAACCCCGCAGTATTCGGTAGGGTGGCGACATCTTCTCAGCAAGGCTGACAATGATGCCATAGGTACCTCTCAGCTCAGCAAGGATGTTTTGGCAGTCACTGTTTACTTCCTTTGATGTCGTCGAGCAGACTTATAGCTGTTTTTGGATAGTTCAAGGAGGGCGAAAGCTGCTGCTCCCCACAGCTTCCATCTAGATACCGCCCTCTCAGCGAAGATGCTTCCTCTCGCCGAGTCGCCATTGGCGACGGCTATCTGAGCGGCATTGACAAAGGCCTGCGCTAAACCAACGTCATCTCGTCCTTGCTCATTATAGAGACGTACCTGTTGATCAAAGTAGCGGAGGGTCCGGAGTGGGGATAACAAAACCCCTCTGTGCCGAGTTGGTCGATGAGACCGTCCAACCGGTAAATCTCATTCAATCTCCTATCACTTTCCTGGCTCTGCTCTGGCGGTAAGGAGCAGAGACGGCACAAACATGTAAGCCGAACCCTTCCTGGAGAGCCTCGTGTCGGGCTTCGCGGATCTTGTAGACGCCTAGGTAATATATCGTGATCCCTTCGCCTTTACAAATGTCTCTTAAAGCATGCACTGTGTGCCGTTTGATATTCTAGTTCTTGTTCTTCTGTGCGTTGTTATCGCAGGTGTGGTTGATGCGGCATGCTTCTACGAAGATTGCCCCTTTATCTCCGTCAGTTTCAGTAGATAGGGAGTTTGTTCGAATGGTCCTTGAGATACTACCCAGCAGCATTCCCATATGGGTGGATGTTGTGCATAGATAGGAAGGCTCGCCGCTGGTGTTCGCTAAGGGCGTCGACTTGCTGGCAGATGGATGTTCCTAGCCATTCACTGACCGGCTCATTACGAGGTGCTGTAATGATAGGCTCTTGGGAATGAATTCGCGTGCCCTTGGAGATGTTTTCGATTGCGATAAGACCTTTTCTTTTGTCCGGCATATCCTGCAAGGCGTACATGGAATTGCCTATCGTGCTCCGCATTTTTACGTCTCCTGCTCTCTCCAAGTTTCCACTATTCTTACTTGCGATGGAAATTGCCGCGGTGAACTCAGACGAAAGTTCTGTCTCGTCCCGCTTGTAGTCAATCGTGATCTTGCTAGATATGGCTTGAGGCAACATGCCGAGCAATCCGAATACCTTGTCGTGGGGAGAGTACACAGTGCAGATCCTGCCAAGCGACACAAGTCGTCCAATGCCGTGCCCTTCAGCCCGTCTTCCTATTAGACAAGACCCCCGACCTCTACCACTATCCAATAGAGTTTAGTAAATATAGACAGGGCGAAATTTCATTCGCCATTTAGGAACTCAAAGTGCCACCGTCTAAGACCTTGTTGCAAAAGATATCGGCGAGTGTTAGGACTGTCTAAAGGGACACGCTTGAATCTCCCCAGTCGAGCGTCGAAGCGGTCGGGCTGACGGCTAGTTCCTGAATTATCCACAGGCGAGCCCAGTAGGGATTCTGAACGAGGTTATCAAGTGAAGTGACGTGTGCGGGATGATTAACCGAATTCTACTGCTACAAGTATGGCCACGAAACCGTCCCTATGCATAGGGAAGCTTGATTGAGACTGTTTTCATGAAGCGGATTCATTTTTATACAGGGCCCAAGAGAAGTTATAGTGCAGACGAACGCAGACCTGTTCACGAGCACGGTCTCTCCCCTTCCATCGATTTTTACTTCAACCTTACAGTGAATTCGCATCCGAGAGGTCATTTGAGTGGGCCCAGTGTGGCACGAAAAAATCAATCTAATCAATTATGATCTGATCTGAGTTGAGTTGAGTTGAGTTGAGTTGAGTTGAGTTGAGTTGAGTTGAGTTGAGTTGAGTTGATTTTGATTAGGTTTTTATTTGTGAAAGTTGATTTTGATTTGATTTGAACATAGAGTATAAATCAAAGATAATTGATTATTTTACGTAAGTAATCAATTATAATCTGATTTGATTTTGATTTAAGTTTATGTTTACTTGATTTGATTTGAGTAAGAGTCAATAATCCAATCCAATCAAATCAAATGCCACATTGAGTAGCCAGCCTTTTGATCCATTAGGAAGCTGGAATCTCCTGACAGTTCTTCTTTCCCAGTCCTGAAGCGAAGCTTGATGTGCGTCGTTAGGGGCAGAGTTTAAGCGAGCTGGAAAAGGGGCAAAAAGAACGTCGCTTGAGAAGCGGGGTTGGAATGAGAGGTGATTTTGATATGTTGTAGAAGTTTACAGCTTGATTGGTAGTCTCATGCGACTTTTTCCCTCTTTCTCCCGGAGTCTGTAGTAAGCCTGGCCGCTTCAGCTCAGGCGCTAATCACCCTCGGCTCACCCTGAGCTCACCCAGCTCACCAGAGCTGCTGAGCAACCTGAGCAGTCCCTGAGCAGAGCAGGGCCCACTTCCTTGACGTCCCAAGGACTTAACCAATAAGGCTGGCCTGGCGCCTCAACATACCATTTTTGTCAAGTTTTGACGATTATCTCTGGGAAGCTGTTGGTTTCAATGGTTTCTTGATGAGAATCTAAGTCTAGGGGAATCAAATGAAGCTTTAAATACTAGAGGGGGACGAGTTCTACGCTAGCCCACAAGCGACATAATAACAGCTGACATAAGTTTTTTTGACTCCAGCCGGGCCGTTTCCAACTCCTGCCGCAGTGCCGGACCGTTTCCGACATGTCCTGTTCTAATCGGACGTTTAGCTGGATCATTTCCAACTTGATATTGTCTTCTAGAGCGGCAGGAGGAGTAATGAGACAGGAGCTTTGAGGCCCCCTAGTGTCTGAGACGGTGGAGGAGTCATTAATGGCACCTCTCCGCATGTTGCTGCGTGGGGCGACGGCAATATCGTCTGACCGGTCGGTATCAGAATCTGAGCCTAATTCGCTCCCCGACCCTATGTCTGAATCAAACTCGGGGCCATATTCGGAGCCACTGCGCTTCCCGACTCTCTGCCTCGTGTGACCAGCGCTGCCTTTACTCAAACACGGCTCAGTTCAGCTCAGGTCTGCTCACCTATTTACGCGACACGGCGGAGTCTGAAGTTCGGCAGATGTTTCAATTTCTTCATTAACACCTCACTTGCTACAGATCACTCATCGATCTTTCCCGGATCCAATCCAGCAAATCCAGGATATGTCATCGGATCCTCATAATACGCAGCACCTAACTTGTCCCTTAGGAGTCGACATCTCTCCTCCATCGTCGAGACCAGGCGCAACATCCCAATCTCCCAAGGTATCTCATCCTTTACATCGTCCAGAACCAAGACTCCTCTACCCTTAGGCCATCCGATATAAACCTCTCTCAATTTGTCTTCAGTGGGCCTCTGGTCCTCCGGAAGCCATTCCTCCTCTGTCACATTGAGGAATCGTCGCCGACTGCTCCACCACTTCCCTCCAATCATCCTCAGCTTGGCACAAAAAGCATCTTCCTGTTCTTGGTCCTCGTTGCGAGACTCTGGAGCTTCTAATGGATCCCAGCCAAGGAATCTGAGTTCGACAAGGTCACAGTTGCTCCTTGCTATCACACCGCCGGTCGATGGCCAGCCGTAGACTGTACAGCCGTGCTTAGAGTATACTGCTCGGTCGGTTGTGGACAGCGGTGCAGGACGAGATGGTCCGCAGATGATTCGTCCACGAGGCACGGCAGTGACCCAGCAGTAGCTCGAATTTGACGGCGAGTTGGGGCCATTTGCTCATGCGCTACGGTTCGTTTGTACTCTGCATCTGTCCGCTCGAGTGTAAGAAAGGGGCATAGTCCGCAAAAGAATCCCACGCGGTTGAGAGTGTGTTGGCTAACATAAAAGCCGGTCAAAAGAGCGAGGTGCATAAGTCTATTCCGCCCGGCTAAGCCTAAAGGGCCCTAGTCTATATTACATAATACACTTCTTTCGATGTCCGTTGTCTCCTGAAGCCCGTACAGAATCGTCTCTTTCAAGGTTTTCCAAATCCAATGCTTACCTTATTCAACAAGGTCTCGTGTGTGGTTAGTAGCAAGTGAGTTTGAAGTTTATTCCTTCAAGTGTTCAATGCCCTATTGTTGGGACACGAGGCAGGAATTGATCTGTATTGCGCCTAGCTACCTAGATACAATACATTGTAGAGTCAGCCTACCCACCTACATAGGTCTCTACCTTGCTTTCCCTAACTTCCTGCCTCTGCAAGTGCTTTCAGTTCGAGTTGAAAGGCCCAGGCAAACCTCTCTCCTACAAGTCAATACCTGTTTGCTCCTTAAGTCTGTATCAACGCGCAGCCTACCCTCCGACCTCTCCTCCCCACAGGGCCGACCGCGTCTCGCAGGGGTTGTCCACCATACACCCCTAGCCAGGCAGCGTATGTCGACGTGTCCGCTCCCACTAACCAAAGCGTGGCATCGTATTTCCCTTCCACTGTCTCCCCGTGTCTCTGGAGCCCGCCATCTGTGCACTCAGTTCTTCCCACCCAAGGGACGTCTTCCTCCGTTTCCTTCGATATGTCCCGATGTGCCTTTCACTGCTACCAGTCGTATCGAGTCGCTCGTGCCGTATTCCGTCCGATGCCACCTCAAGTAGCGAAGAGCCTTCCCTTAACAAATGCGCAACCCCAACCTTAACGAATGACGTGTGGATGGTACCGCGACCTTCCTTCAGTGCCGTGCCTCTCTAAAATGAGGATCCATCTCGCAACCTGTCGAAAAGCCTCGGTGTGAAATCTCCGCACCGAGGCCCCAGAGGTACGCTATCGAACGTCCTAAGCCATGATTCTACAACCTCAAGCTGTAGGGCTTGAGAGGCCTTGCTTTCGACACAAGTAAGACGTTCGGCGGGTGGTTTTGGTATCCAGTTTGCTGGTAGTCCTCTGTTCGTTGAGGCCACGTCGCCTCATCGCATCCACCCACGCCGGAGTATGGACGGCCACGCAATTCACTCTCCATAGAGATGAATAGGTGCATGGCAGCGCTTATCTGTCCAACCGGTTGTCGATGCCAAGTTAGGTCAACCTAAGGTTAGCATGGCGTCCTTCCCGGTCAGTCCTCTTGCGATATGGTCACGTGTCAGACGAGCAGTGAAAGAATTAAAAAAGGTCGTTGAATTATTAAGGTGGCGAAGATACTAACGAACAAGCCAAGTACATGTAGTCTGTACTTATAGACAGGAATCTCCCTATTACTCATAGAACACGTCACACTGATCAAGTGAACTCTGAGTCATGTGGTGCGTCACATAGAGTCACTGATTGCTTATTCCAATAAGTCCGACTTATTAAAGTTTGACGTTCTGTCCCATAATTCGAGATAGACCATTCGCCTGCTCATCATTGAGGAGTATTTCAAGTGAGCCAACTTGTACGACAGTTTCTTGAACTACTTTCAGAAGCTCAACATGCTTTCTCAGCTTCTTGTCGTGACGAGCATCCTTTTTCGCGTGCTAGCGCTTCCCGACCCTCCAGATTACTCGGACGATACCTTTCTGCCTTATCCAGATCCGTCTGACCTGAACACCGCCAATAAGCGCGGTACTCGTTTATATGGATGGACGGGCTGCGAGCTAAGTGAAGAACTGGCGATTGCGGAGGCCTGGGATGACATGCACCATATTGCAGACTACAGTGGTAACTCTGGCACGATAGACTGGAAGGCGGTAGGTGCAGAAAACTTCTTTGGGCCTTCACAAGGAGAAGGCGTAGTCGATGATGAGACTAGGGCAGAGATTCACAGTAAGCACTACCATACTCATGTATATCGCCGCAAACATTCGTGATAGCGACTACATCTTTCTGCAAACTAGGGATCTTAGTATAAGTTCAGCAAATGTATGCGACTGTTCTATTACTACCTATCCCCGGATTAAGCAATTGGGTTAAGGTAGGATATTCATGGGTCCTCGTTGTAGAAGCATGGAAGCTAACAAAGTGATAGGTACGGAGGTGATGGAACAGGCGATCCGGATAATGTGTGTGGAGACAGGCCACAGGAAGATCCCAACGCTCCTAAATGCCCCGATGGTAGTTCTCCCGTCATCCCTCCTGGCGATTCCGACGACCCTCGAATGCAGGCCTATTCTGATAACCTTATGCCTACGACTTGGGACCAGATAATGTTTTGCACGGCATTCTTCAACTTGCCATCGTATCATGACACGTTGAGTAGAAATGGCCGAGGGCATCCTCCCAAGGTGAGGTATGATCTGAGGAATTGGGACTCCAGAGCCCTTGTCTTCCTGCATGAGGCTACACATCTCGACTGGTTCATGAATGCACCCGAAGAGAATCCCTACGTCTCAGATCTTCGGATTACGTCCAGGAAAAACGGAAGGCTAGAGACTCTCATGGCCTATGGCGTGGAAAATGCGAAAGTCTTAGCAAGATATCGTTCGTCAGATCCCGACACGCCAGGTGGTTACTATACCCAACGCAATGGCAAGTCTCCCGATATCTTATAAGACAACGCTTACGGATAATCTTTCAGCTGATAACTTTGCTTGGTTTGCTTTGGCCAACCATGTGGGAAATGTAATGAGCCAGTAAGAACCTTACTTGAATGTTGCGCAAGGACGAACTGCTAACGCAAGAAGTTATCCGAACATACCGAATATTACTAGAAAGCCATTAAAACCGCCAACCGATGGAGACGGAAACGAACCTAGACTATCCTACACGATTGATAGTGATGGTTTACCAGATTTCATTGGTAACGCGTCGTCGACTGGCACCGGACAATGTTCAGACTTCAATCGCACAGGCCGAGCAACACTTCTAACGTCAGTGACGATAGATGCAGTATACAGTGAAGCTGACTATTCACCGTCAAATAACGAACAACGCTCTGCCTGGGATGCTGCTTTGTATGATCGAGCCATTACCGACACATCGCTGAGGATTTTACCACTAGGAGGTAAGCGGACACTTATATACTGGAACTCGACATCAGAGCTTTCACTAAACGTTCCCCTAGATAGTATCACGTACGGCTCCCTGAGCAGCGATGGCAACGGTTATAGGAACCAGCTATATAACTCTCTTGTGAGCAGTGGGAATCCAGTCGACTTCGTTGGAACAGTCGAGGTTGGCACCATGAGCGACAATGATAACGAAGGTCATGTCGGAGCCACAATTGACGAGATCGCAAGCTTTGCAAAGGTGCCAGTCCCGCAACCGAACGTCGTACTCCTTCACGCCGGAACTGTTGACATGATGACTGGCCTCGATCTTGCCAACGCACCAAGCCGCTTGGGCAACTTGATTGACGCAGTTCTCGCAATGTATCCAGGCGTACTCATTCTCGTCGCCCAAATCATTCCCTCACTCGATAACGTAACTAACAGCAACATCATCACTTTCAACTCTGCCATCCCCGGCCTGGTTGCTTCCCGCACGGCTATTGGAGCGAAAGCCATGATCGTAGACATGTTCGGCTACTCGGTTGGCTCACAGGGCTACGCCGACGACTGGACTCCAGATGATAACGGATATGCGCTGATGGCTGTCGCGTGGTATCAAGCAATCTCATATGCCAACACGGAAATGGGGTATGTGTCAGCTCCAACAACACCTGTTTCACCACCACCGGGTAAAGGGGCAGCAGGTCTCTTGCAATATGGTCACGTAGCAGACAGAAATAAGGAGAATATGGTGGAATTATTAAGGCTGTGAAGATACTGGATATACTACTGAACAAACAAAGTACAGAAGTATGTACTTATAGACCGAAATTACCCTATTACTCAAAGAACACCTCACACTGATCAAGTAATCTTGTGACATCTTGTGACTCAGCAGGCATCATAGATAACTAGAAGCACCTGACTATCTGCTTAGAACTAGAGTCACTGATTACTCATTCCAACAAGTAGTAAGAGGCAAACGAAGTTTTAAGAACACATAAAATAGTGGATATAGTTAGTTAGTAAATAGCTCAATTGTATATATAATGCTAGAACTAGTCTACGAGGAGAAGTTGTAGATAAGCTGCAAATTATACAACGTCAGGGATTTCTCACGATTATATGACATAATCTCGACTACTAGGGCCCTTGAAACAGAGACCCCCCATTAGACCTATACCCAGACGAGCGAGTTGCGGTCTTTCCAGGTCAGGCTAGACAGCTCACCAGTACGCCAGCTTATCCAACAGGCCTGAAAAGCCATTCAGAGGAGACTACGGAACAAGCGAGGCCACAAAAGAGGCACCCGGCCAGTCCCGAGCCGCTCAGACTGGGCCAGAACCAGAGCCACAGATCTCACTGCAGCTACGGAAGGGAAGAGGGTACTAAGCTCAGGTGGCAAGCTAGCCAGGCTCTGGCCCAATCAGGAATAAAGGATGGGATAAGGTTCTAAGGCCTCCTGACCCTAAGATTCTACAGCTCCACACAGCTCTTCGCAAGGCCAAGAGCTCAGCACTAGTCTAGTTCCGTATTGGCTGCGCAGGGCTGGCCTACTTCCTACATAAGGCTAGGGTCCCAGGGATTCACTCAGGCTTATGCGGCTGTGGGAATGGTATGGAAACTCCAAGCACTTGCTAGTCCACAGCCTTAGGGAAGCAGAGCGTAGAGAAGAGCTTCGAGGAGCGTGTAGTGGAAGAAGGCTAGATCAAAGAAGGCTACTAGACACCCTAGAGGGGGCTGGGGTAGCTAGCCGGTGAATATTACGATTAGGGCATCTTCCACAATTCTCTCTGGCTAGGGCACTTCTCTACGAGTAGGGCCTAGCACAGAGCCGTTTGGTTTAATAGGCAGCGAGTAATCTACTGCCCATTATATGACAAACGAGACCCTAAACTAAGCATAAAAGAACCTGCTAACAGAGCATCACCTGGCAATCAGCAGAGTGGATCATATTTTACTCTCCTCCTGGTTCCTCATCTGTAAATAAATTCTACCACCGAAGCGATCCAAATGCCGAGCTCATCGAGTTAGAAAGTAAATCTATCCCGATCCTTCATAAAAGTATCCAGTAACACACTGACACCCCGAAGCCGTAATCGTGACACAGGTATTGGGCAGAGTGGTATTAGATGCACAATCCATATCGTCCGAAGTGACATAAATGATACAAAGGTCACCACTCCCTCCAGAGATGACGTTCCTGTCACGTCGAAGAACCAAACGTCGATGCTCACAGGACTATCGCCGGCGTTGTTGAGGTTTTTAGAGAATCGAGCGGCAATGGGTTATGATTCAATGTCGAGCTGAATAGAGCTTGTAATTTTCGTTTCCTGTCAAGCTGTCTCGATTTGCTTGAAGGCGTTGACTATCTCAACGAGCAAGCAATTGAAACGGACTGAACAATTGATCTCTTACATCCCCATTACTGCCGCAGAACTGAATATCTCCTTGTTTGTCAAAAGGCTGGCATCCTGAACTTCTAACTTCCAGACAAAAGTTTCGCCCTGGGGCCTTGCTTCCAATATCTACTCCTTCATAGCATCTCCATCCATAATATCGTGCACATGACACTCCCCAACGAACTGGAACCCTTGGCCACCATAATTTAACTCAGAGCGAATGATGAATGAAGTTGACCGCTCCAGAAGATGCACCTTATCTCCCCCCTAAGTTCCACTGGGCCCACACCAATGTATTCTTTCATAGTAAGAAATGGCTTTCGATGTTTATGGCCTTCCATACGGAGCTCAGATTTGTCGTAAACATTCCGCCTGCTTCTTCGTAGTCCTCTGGCGCATGAAACCCCTCTGACTTACATCCATTCAGAGTGTCTCTGCAATGTATGTCCGCAATACCGCATGGTTGAAGTTGTTCCCATATATCCCCGGCCGCCAACTATCGAAGACCTGTGCTGATGACTCAATCCACGAAGCGAGTACTGGTGTTTCGCTCAACGGGAAGTCTTATATAGGAAATATAATGCCAGTCTTCGCAACCGTGTCGAAGTGGAACCACAAATATCAAGGTTGCGGATCCATATGATTTGCGGCGCCGTGACTCCCACGGTAGAGAAGAGCTTCTTGGGCCCGAGGAGCCATTACATGGACACATCTAGTGTGGGAATAAGGGAATGCATGGTGTTAACAGATGCGAAATTAGGTATCTAGGAGCAATGATGTGGATGCTGGTCACTGGTATGGCAATTCAGGCCCGCAGGTCTTTGCGTGCCAACCAACCAGCCTTCCAAACACCTCTTCAGCCCCCAATTCATAATCCGGCTCATTTGACCTCACATCGTCGGATCCGGCAAGTGCTAACAGGACAAATATATGATCAATATCCTTTGCGCATCCCCAGTCACTAAACTTCTGTCCAAGTCTAAGTAACTTGAACTCATGTGCCGTCACGATATTCTGCCATTGCGACTTGAATATTTGAAGAGGCTAAAGCCCATTTCCTGATTATGGTAACCAGACTCCCACATGACATCACTTCCCCGATGAGAGCATCCATAGCATGAACAAGATGTTCATCAACGGTATCGCAAAGCCACCCGAAGTATTCCCACGGAATAGTAATGTACCCGCATTGGAACACCACTTGAGAACCCAGCGTTACTTCCTGCAAACTCCACACCGCTCCAGTATGGTATGCATCAAGTTGTTGCATGCTGCAACATCGGCATCGTTTAGGACCGTGCTGTCACTGATCCGTTGTCTCCGAGCAAGATCCTCAGGGGGTTCGACATTGAGGAATGAAAGGTGGGAGAGAGCACCAGAACCAAGAGAGAGCCATGACCACACATTCAAATGCGCTTCGCCTATAGTTATGGCTTTCCGCAGAATGCGATCGCTGTCCTGGGTACCTTCGCCTAGCTAAGTATGCACCTGTTCCAAACGTCGATAGATATCTCCTATCATAGTAAGCTGATGGGTTTTCTCGAGGTTGTCCTTTTGATTGATGCAAATGGCGTCTATCAACAGCGTCCAGTCGCTATCAGCGTACTCATGTATGTGCTGCAGTGCTGAGATCAGATTCCATTTGACAGCGAAAGGCTTTGAGTTGATGATGATCCGATTTTCCAAAGAAGAGGTATGCGTGGAGTTGTTGAGTGGTTTCTGATCCCAAACGTACGACGAAACCCAGTGGTTTGGAGTATCGTCAAAAAACTGATGTTCAAGCTTGCAAATGATGGGACCTTCACCATCTGAGCAGTGGAGTTTAAGAAGCCTGAAATGCCCTTTGTCGAGAGGTTGATATGGAAAATCTCCATACTAACGAAATAGTTTTGCAAAACTTCTTCTTTAAAACTAATCAAGACAGGTGAACAAGTAGAACACATAAGGCTGAGAAGGCAGAGTACGCTGTATAATTGTACGGCATTCTTGAGCCGGTCAAAACTCGCTTGCATCCAAGGCGATGCCGTCGCGTGGCTGCCTTGTCGGAGTTGTAGGGGGATCCTGAGTAATGAAAGGAAATCTAGGAATTGCGGCTTGATATTCAAAATACATAATAAATCTTCCCAGACGCAGCCATCTGTCTATATAACATTCATTACTCATCTTTACACACGCTCCGGTATATCTCATCGTCATACATGTAATCGTTCAGCTCAGTCAAAGACTGACTTTCCCCATCTTCTTCCCATTACCATTCACAAACCCATTATCCACATCATCTCTGTGTCTGAGCCTCCGCCTATACCCCCTCAACCTGGCACCCCACCTCTTCTTCCACTTATGGCCTGCTCTCTTGATCCTCCTTCTCGGATAATTGACCGGACTCTCCCCACCCACAAAGATCGCAGCATCATACAGAAACGCACCGAAAATCGCCCCCGAAATCGTTGCAACCCAAGGTCCGTAAATCCAGTACCCGTTCGTGAACACCTGGCTTCCGTACCCGACTGCAAGGACAGCAAGCCGTGGTCCGAGGTCACGCGATGGGTTCATGGCTGCGCCGGTGTTGTATCCGAATGCCATACTGCACACTGTAACAACGAGACCCAGGATGAATGCGTTCATTCCTGCTCCAGGAGGTGCGTTCTTGTCGTCTCCCAATGCCAGGACGGCAACAGCTAAGATCGCAGTCCCAGTAAACTCAGTGAAGAATGCCGTTCCCGCATCGATCCAGGTATATCGTGGGAACGTAATGAAACTACTCAGTGTTCCACCATTCTTCAAATCCGCACCTCCATACTCGATGATATCCTTTTGAAAGAGTCCGAAAGCAATCAAGGCGGCTAGGAAAGCTCCGAGGATTTGCGCGAAGACGTACATTGGAATCTTGCGGAGTGGGAAGCCGCGGAATATGTAGAGCATGATGGAGATGGCTGGGTTAAGGTGGGCTCCGGAAATTCCACCAGCGATATAAATACCGACCATAGAGGCGAGGCCCCAGGCCCAGTCTGTGGTTTCTTCGTTGCCGGATTTGTTGTTTGAGGTTGCTACAGTTAGGTCGGCGCAGAATCCGAGGGTGAGCTGGACGGTGACCTATTTCGGTCTCAGTATGTGCTTTGGAATGTGGAAAATGGGGAAGGAGACGTACCGCTAGCAGTTCCGCAAGAGGCTCTCTGAAACGCAACCGAATAACAGACCAATGCGTATGAAGATTATGAATCTCTTCCGCTTCAGCATCGTACGCAGGAAACAGAATATCCCTATGAATATAATCACCATCCAGATCACCCTCCTGCTCATGCTCCGTAAGAGCGCTCGCAGCATCGTCTGGATACCAATACTCGGGCGACTGCTCCTCCGGCTTCGCTTCACCGGGCTGCTCTTGTTTCGCTGGATCCAATGGCTGCAGTCCCAAATCCTCGTCTTCTTCAATACCCTCAGAAGCAGGGCTCAACGGCGCCGCCACACTCGACGGACGCCTTCCCAGATTCGACACCGGCGGTCCTCCCGTCTTGCTGAATGTTCGCAGAAGGTTGTTCTCTCTTTGTTCTCTAGTGTTTTGTAACTGTGAGGAGATCTTGTTTAGTTTTAAGGTTGGTTCTATCCTACCTTGTTCGAGATCGACGTTTACTGGGTCTTGGACTGGCTGTTGCACTGGGGGTGGTGCGAGATTTATCTCACTGCGAGTAGGTACCATGCCAGGGCGAATGACACGAGGCAGAGGTTTTGCGAGACCCCATACAGGTCGTGCGTTAGCGGGCTGATCGTACGCCGGATTGAGTTGCGAGTATCCGGGGTCCACATAGGCTTGATTCGCTTGCATGGTATCAATTGGTGAAGGCCCAGCCATGGAGAAGTTGGCCGCGGATTGAGCATCTTGATCTCGGCCTGAGGTGGTCACTGCAACTGCAATCGAAGGTCTGCGGTTGAGTGTGCTCCCTCGAGGTCGACCAGTCATTGTGTTCACTCGTGGCCGCATTCCAGGAGAAGTGAATCGGCCATCCGCAGATGTGTTGCTCCTTCTGGGCCCTTGAGATCCAATATCTACACTCCCTCTTCCTCCTTCTGGTATTGAGTCCATCCTCTCTTCAGCCGCCCCACGACCGGCATTCGATGGGTTCCTTCTGAACAATTGAGATCTCGGTGACAGGGGAAGAGCATCACGAGGTGTTGAGGATATCGTTCGTCCGCGGCGGCGAGTGTCTGGAGATGCTCCATCTAGGCGGTTCACGGAATTTCCACCTCGTATTGGAAGAGTTTCATATCGATGCAGTCCGTGACCTGGAGGTGCCTCTGTGTTGTTGTTGAGAGAAGGGCTTGCAGGATGTTCTGTGTTGACGTTGAGAGCGGGGCGATGTGCTGGATTTGAGGTGTCGTCTCTCCGGCTTGTGCTCTGCTGAATCGAGGAACCTTCTCCTCCTGGCTCTTCTCCTCTGCTGGCTGTTAGCTTCAGATGGTCTGCCATGATAGTCGCTGAAGGCAAAACGTCTCAAAAACCAAAGGAAAGTTGACAACTAAGAAATTATGCGTGCAGCCACAATGCCGTCTTAGGGAGGATCAGGGAGATAAAGGATCAGATATCATTGAGCAGAGGCCTAGAACATGGCGAAAGGAGATGTAGATTCAAGGACACGAACCGTGGAACGCGCGAGACTGGAGATATATGAAAGGTGGTCCTTATCTGAGATATGTTGCCGTCTCACTATTATCGACGATGATGCAACAAGTGAGGTCCTTGCTCGGTACCTTGCCCGAATCCCAAAGCCGGTATCAACGGCTATTTGGTTCATTATCAGTGTACTTTCCCAAATGGGGGATGCCGGAGAAAATTTTCCCAAGATCGACTGCGAAGCTTATTCCACTTTTTGTGGATACTGATTCTTATTCAGGAACAGGACGTCGTTGCCGGTGGGGCTCTGTGGAGACGTCAAACTTCGGCTTTGGCAGATGTCCAAGCAATCGGCTAAAATGGAAAAGGGGGCGCTATTTTCGAAATCGCACGTGATATCGAGAAGAGAGGCGAAAATTTTCCAACAACGTCATATCGCCGAGTTGCGACAACCCCATCATATTTGAGCATGAAACGCTTCCAAACAGATCGAGATCCGTCCTGTATCTGTGAAGATTAATATACTCCCACGACCTTGCACGCTTCCTCTAAATTCGGAATCTCATCAGCCGTCTTCGAAGGTGCTCCCCATCTAACTGTTCCCATCGCGTCCATAGCCCAGCTCCCACCAACTTGCCATCTATTTCCACTTGGGTCTACCTCTCGTCCCCATATCCCCTCTTGCTTCCCCAACTTTTGTGCTGCCAGCTGGGTCCATGGGTTGAGCAAATGCCACGTAGTCGAAACCCCGAGCCCCCAACTTGCGTAGATCTCCCTCTCCTCATCAATCACCAACATGATCTGCCATGCCCCTCCCAGTGAAGACACCCATTTATCGGTCGCTTGTTTCGAGCTGTGTGATACGGCGATGAATTGGATGCTGGGGTATTTGTTGGCCAGTCGTCTGGCTTCAAGGAAGGTCTTTTCTGCGACTTATCACACATTAGCTGCGCACACCGCTGTTATGGAGAGACATACAAGGACAACCGCAATGTCTCAAGAATACCACAACGATAGGTCTGCCATCTCCGGCTGGCAATCGCAATTTCATAGAAGTAGGAGCTCGCGTGCCAGTTACCGGAGCGGCAGCAACTGCAACGGGAGGCGGCACTGGTGTGGCCCACGATTGCCATGACTTCGGCACTGAGAGGTTTGCGAGCGGGTTCGCGAAGGGCAGAAGTTCATTTTGCTTGTTGGGGTCGTTGGGGTTGCTTGGTTTCGATTCGTAGCTTGGGGCGGAAAACGCGTTGGATGGGATTCCAGCCTTGCGGAGAGCTATTTTGGTGGTGAGTTTGCTGAACATTTTGAGTGAAACTTTCCTTTGGGAAGAAGAGATAAGTGAGATGAGACAGAGAAACTTACAATCTGATTATGAGATATCTGGTCTTGAGCTCACGGTCTTGAGCGTTTGAAACGGAGGGGTCAAGGAGGTGTCGCGAATGAAACGCGAGGCTTGGGATTGGGCGCACAGACAACTTGAACGCCACCAATCATGCAGCTCTATGTCAACCCCCTTTTCGACTTTTTCGAAAATCCGGGACTTCTTTTCCATCTTTCTTCTTTGATTTCGATAATTTGGTGCTGTATTTCACATCCAAGGGCTCTCTGTATAGTTTTGTGGTAGCTACTGTATTGGTAAATTAAGTATTTCCGTAAGAAGCCACATTTGACGTACAATCTGTGCCGCAATCCAGACTCACATCAGAGCTCTAAATTGAATTTCTACTTGGAGTATGCGAACAACTGTACCTGAATTTCCTTCATTGAAAACTTCTTCAAAATTTGTTCTAAATTATGCCTACGCAGTCCGCAACAAGCTCGTCTGCGGCCGACAAACCAACAATTGTTGTCGTCCAAGGGTCTTTCCAGACACCTCTTGTCTATGAAGCTCTGGAGAATGGACTTCGATCTCAAGGCTACCCCACGATTCACCCCTCGCTTCCCAGTTGCAGCGATATGGATAGCGATACCTTTCCGTCAATAACGTTAAATGATGACGCCGACACTGTCCGACGCGAAGTGAGCCGCTTGGTTGATGAGAGCAAGACAGTCGCCTTGGTCATGCATTCATACGGCGGACTTGTGGGAAACGAAGCAATCCCAGAAGAACTCAGCTACTCGAATCGTCAGTCACGGGGACTTGGAGGAGGTGTCATTCATCTATTCATGTTTGCAGCCTTCTTGATTGAGGCAGGGAAGTCTGTGTTAGATGCATTCGGCGAATCACCCAACAACGACGTCAAGGTACACCGTCGTCTCCCTATTTCTTTCCAGCAACTGACAAAACTGCAGTCAGATGGCCGCTTCTTCATGAAAAATGGCGCCCAACTGATCTACAACGATCTTCCACCTGCTGACGCCTCACTATGGGAATCGAGAATGATTCCCCAATCGCATGCTGTCCAGAGAACAAAGATGACCCGTGACGCCTGCAAGTACATTCCCTCGACGTATCTGATTTGTGAGAATGACCAAGCTGTACCCCCTCAATACCAAGAGGTGTTTGCGAAGATGGCAGATTCGCATGTGGAGAGGTGTACTGCGGGGCATTCGCCAATGTTGAGCTAGACGGATATGTTGGTTGGGAAGATTGTGGAGGCGGTTGGAAAGTCTGTGGCAGCAGCGAAGCCGTAGCTGGGAATCGATTCAATACAGTACAGTCTAGACCATGTTCACTGTTGGGGGCTGCTGTTATCATCAACCAAGTGGATCTTATCTTCGAGTCTGTGACTCGATTCTTTTGTCCTTTAGGACCGTGGGGGTTTCTCGGATTTTCGCACTTCCCTGCGCATTGTGAACGCATATCGACCTGTACCATGACTTCATACCTGACAGCTTTCAATCTTTGTTGCACGTCGCAAAACGACCTCGCTTGCACGATGCGAAATATGTATCTCGCTTCCATGCAAGACTGCAAGCGAGGTGGTGTCATGCACAGACCAAACTATTTATAGATCTCCCCTAATTAGGCGGTGTATCAAAGAAAGGGCATCTCGTTTATTCGGCTCTCCTACTCATTACATCTCGTCCACTCGTATTCGAGCTTCGATCAGCTTCTAGCTTTGTTGCACATCGCAATCATGCATCGCTTGCGAGCCGAGCAAGAAGTCTGCCGGGCTCGCTTAGGAAGGCCTTTGCGAGTCCAGACTTTTCGCATGGAGAGATGAACCAGTTACGTGAAAGCCCCCAGTGTTTTGTTGCATGTCGCAGTCGTGGCTCGCTTGCACGATATTGAATGTGACTTCAAGTGTATGCACGAGCTAAGCTTCAAAAGCGAAGAGTGGGGCGTTCTCGGGGAGGGCCTCGTCCCTTGCTGACGTTGAAATGGCTCTGAGCTTCACCCCAGAAAGAGCTGTGATTGCAAGTTTCGGTTTGATTTTAGATGGTGCTTCAGCTACGGACTTAAAAAGGTCGAGGAAGTGATGAATGACCCTGTTTATGCAGGCTTGCAGAAGAATTCTGAAGAGGTGGTCAATTACCAGTGAATGTCACGTGATCTGACACTCAAGTGGCTTCGCCGGAAACGAATATCTTTGATTGGAGCCTCTCATTCCAAGAAAACCCATCTCTTTATGGCTTCTTCAAATCCAAGATGATAACGCTGTGGCACAACATCGCAAACCCCTCGCCGGTCGAAACTTGCCCTGGAACCACCATTTATCCCAC
>NXFV01000149.1:0-22889 GCA_002803225.1 Gamarada debralockiae | reverse complement strand
GGGGGGGGGGGAACCGTTATAGTTAACTCTTCAATGTCGTATGGCTAGTGAGCACTTCTTTCCTGCAGATGACGTGTCTCAAATCGAACAACTACCTCATAAAATGCCTTTTTCTTCAACCTCAATGAAGGCCGAATTTCTTTCCTAGTCCAAATATGACAATTGCGGACGCAATCTCAACCATTTGATCCCCCTGTCCTTGACAACAATCTTTCCCTCAATCTTCGAGTTGATGAAACATTTCACCGTCCCACTCCTCTCCTTGAAATTGAAGTTTATTATCGTTGTCCTCTCACCCTGCCCCACTCAGGAATGAAGTTTCCCTCCCGATTTGTCTCTTTACGATCAAATACTGTCTTCGCTGCATGACAGCAAGAAAACTATCCCAAACGCCTTCTCTGCACGACCTGGAAAACAGGATCAAGATGGCCTCGCTCCTTACTGCACGATTTCGACACTTCATACCAATGAAGTGTAGCTATGGAATAAATCCAAGACCGAAACTGAAAACAGGTTTCTGAACATGATTTGTTAGGAGTTTTGCGAGTGAAACAATCTCCTTAAAGCTGTCTAGAATATCGTTGTATACGAGCCGACATGGCGAAATGGCACATGATAGAGCTACGTGTGCGGCAAGGAAGCTCAATTGTAAGTTTGTGGCCTCCTCATATTCTTTGCTATCGGCTCGTCGAAGGCGTTTCTGATACAATGAGCTGAACGCAGATATCCACCTATCAACTTCATCAAGGTGCACCTTCTGCCCTTTTATGCCTTCCTCTAAAACGGCTTGAGAGGGAGCCAGAATCTTTTCACAGGACCCGGATCAGCGCCCACTGTCATTTGCTGATATTGAATGGTAGGAGAAACGGTAATCGTTATGACTGAGTATAAAATGCATCAGCCTCCGCATGACGAGTTCCCAATAAGTTCTCGCTTCTTCGATAGTGTCAAATTGTGCTGGCATTGTTTGGACGTTGGATGAGCCACAATCGCTGACAACTTCATGAAGATGACTTGGTCGAGGAGCAGCAAACGAGGCTGCTTGCATGTCGAGTCGTTCGAATGCTTGGATAAGCTCGTCTTCGATTACGTCTGGGGCTGGCGATCTCAGACAAAATGGGACAATAGTGGAACCTCCTGACGGTGGCATACCACCCAAGATCACCGACCAGACACCAGCATCACTGTTCTTAGGTGACTTGAACGTAGTAACCTATTCTTCCAGCAATCGCACACCGCTTTGCATTTGATAAATGGCAGACTTGTGGTTTTCATGGAGAGTCTCGAAGCAAATTATGAGCGGGCAGGCTAAAAGGGTCGTCGTAAATTGTGCTATCCTTCTGACATTGCTTTTCTCATATAGCTTATGGCTCTGCTGTATGGAGAATAGCAAAGCCGTGCTGTTCATCCATTGTCATTAAAACTGGGACCCCTAAGTTACATATGGACGATATCTGCACTGGCTTTGCTGCTGCTCCTTCTTTAGGGGCAATGATCTGGAATGACTTCAGTGGGCCGGAATCACTTGTCTGAAAGGTTACCTTTGGAAGCAAGTACTCGCACGAAAAGTTCTTGATGCATTTGAGGCACTTTCGCTTGGTTTCGTCGCACTTGGCTCGCGTTTCCAGTTTTATTTCTGTTACTGGAGTGATTCGATGCGGCAAAGGGAAAGTTGGCATGATTAAGGAGAGAAATCGTCTTGGGGAGTGTACTCGTACCTGCATGTCATGCAACCCAACTTCGTATTTTTGTTCTGTAAATCCTCTTTTCGGGCTGGGAACTTCTTCGTGCGCGTGATTGCCTGTCATTTGCAACAGTAATCCGTTTACCTTTATATTCTTCGATCGTCTCCAACGGAACTTGGAAATTGTGTCAAGCAAAACACGATTTGGTTGAAAACCAAGTACATGGGAACGATAAAAATGACAACGAAATTGAAAGGTAGGAAAGTAAGCACCGTGTATCCGTATGCACAATTCTTGCGATTGGCCAGCTTGTATTTTTTAGCCAATGAAGGGAGAAAGAATTGCGAGTACCCTGAAATACTTCAGGCGGGTATGATACGTAGTACAAACGTCGATGACAGAGCACTTACGAATCACAGACCTCGTACGATGCAATCAGAACGACGGGAGGTACTCCGTATCGTAATGAGTTGAGCAACTCTCGAAGTTTTTGACTTGGCCTCAATTCTCATTTCAATCATTTTTGCTCTCTCAACCTCTGCGCAAACTTTGCTCTGAGCTCCGTATGTGACTGCTTTTCCGTCATGATAATGAAGGGCATGAGAGGAGCAAGTCCCGTCAGGTTCGCCTCCTCAAGCAACACAAATCCTTCTCCTTCCTCTGCAGCAATGACCTTCCATTGATTCTTGCCATGAAGTCCCATTGGGGCCTGGAATACAATGATGAGCCCATCATCGGTGTCAATGAAGGCTGATGTTGTGGTGACATCTCTGCTTCCGAAAGGCCCGAATGGAACTCTAGCGGTGACGGCTCGATACTCGGGCTTCACGTCAGCTGGGGACACACCGGTGGCTTCGGCGACGAGCCAGTCTGTAGACGGTGGGCTCTCAATGACTTTGTTTCCTATCACGAGAGGCTGGAGGTTTTGGAAGGTGGTGTGATCATGAAGCAAGGCAATCGCGGAAGCCCGATCAACAGACGGAAGCGGGGTGTTCGTCGTGAGAGAGCGAGTCGAGGCAAAGACTGCATGCCGTTAGCTACATATTTCTTGATAAGTTTTGGTAATTGGAGTGCAATTCCGCTTTCACTTACGAGACATGGCAGTCTGGATGTTCAGATTATGGATTGGCGAGGTTCAAAATAAGACGTACCCCCGGACCTTGAAGTACCATCAAGCTTTGGATCAGATCAGCCATCGCCCAATCATCCGTAAGATGCTCCCATTTCTACCTACGTAGTTCTGAATCGTTTTAGAGTCCTTTCTTTCGTTCGTCTTTCGCGAAGCATGAGGAGGTTGGTTATAGAAAGTGAAACCGGACTGACTAACGTCAAAATTCGGCAAGAATTTGAAGTCACAGGATCTGCGTGTGATTACTGATCTTGTTACACAGAATACATGGTTCGCCCATCTTGCGTTCTGAACCTCCAAGTTTCTTGACTATCCCAGCTTGAATGTGAGTAAGATTTCAAAAGTTCATAAAACATGAAAAATGTTGATTAACAGGGAGAAGTGTAAACGTCATTCAGGAGTCCAGACATTTCAAGGCCTCGGAATTGACGTTCGAATTTGTCAGTTGAACTGTGTGGGGGCGAAATATAGTGGCATTTTTCGAGCCAGCTTGATATCTAAAGAGCCGAAAATACAAGGAGAGGAAGAGCTCTCTTATACCACAAAAGAGGGGAAATACAGGCTATACCCGATTAAGCAATTCCATCCAACAGAATTATCTTTTGTCGCCAACGAGCGTAATCTGTTGATTCTTTTGAAGACCATTTGCAGTATTCAACATTCAAACTAATATCAGATGGGAAGCTTTCTTCTCTTGCGTGAAGGCCTTTTTGTTACGTGTCGCGTTTCCTTTCGCACCTGCTGAATGCAGATTCACTTCGAAGTCATTCACTTGGCTGGGGAGCGACAAACGAATACGCTTCAATTTAGTCAACATCAAATCCAAATTTCCTTCCCATACGCTTTTTGTCATCCTCATCCTCTATTGGGCGCGTAACAGAACGACGGGACGTTGTTGCCCATTCCGAAAAACGAACAAACCTATTTGGCATGCTCTCCACGTAAGTATCAAGGTAAGATTACATCTTAACGAACCCAGCTCCATGGCCGCCTCGCCTAACCTTCTCCCTCTTGAACGACAAGCTGCTATTCACACCACAAACGTCTTACAGTAAGCCATTTGCATCAGTTTTCTCGTTTGCACGACCGGTCAATACAACTGTATTTGCATCAAACCTTCCAACGAGCCTAGCACTACCATCAACAAACGTTTTCACTAGTAGTATCCTCCAGTGTTCCTCCAAGTTTTTCCACCCCCGTCAACGCCTCCGCATGTTTGCACCTACCAACCAAAGGACCCCTTCTCCAACGCCTACCTTCCAAGTAGAAGCACTCGTCATAAACGCGAAAGTATACATTTTCACGGAGACAGCCTTTGAAGAATCCCCCCTGCCGCAAGTATTCCGAAATCTTACTAGCGACTTGGAATTCCTCCGAATTCGCACAAACTTTGGAGCTCATATACAAAGGAATGCCAAAGTGCAAGATGATGGACAATTTTCGAGACACGGCAGTCAAGCTTGCAGCCAATCATACCGTATTAATTGGTTTATAAGACTCCAACCCTATTACAAGACCCCTCCCGTTTATAAGACGCTGGCAACACACCAAAAATACCCCTGCAAACGGGGTCTGAAGTGATGAAATTTAATGTGCAAGTTAGGATCTTATAAACCAATTAATACCGTATTAGGGAGCTTCTTTGGCCTGAGGAGTTTTTGGCTCTTTGAAAGGGTAATAGAGAGATTGCAACGGATTTTTTGAAGGCTTATCAACCACCGACGCAGTCGAACTTCTTCAACTAGAGTATTACAGTCGCGAATGGGAGAAATGGATATTGGAGAGTATTGGCGGTCAATTCCAATAGAAGCTTTCAGTGAGCCCTGTCAGAATACGAGCTCTTGTTAGTTTTCTTCTTCACACTTTATGTAAATTGGTACAGAGCTGTAGTCTCCTCCTCTGAAGAATCAATATCATTCAACCTTCTCCTTCTCCCTGCGTGATAAAAGGATATTCAGTGATTCAGCTCAAAGGTTTCGTAGTCTAACCAGTCCAAAAAGGAGCAAGATGCAAAAAAGGCGGTTGATTGTTTGGTATGTTTGCGACCAGAAGAAATCAGCTTTCAGGGACTGGAGAATTTACTTACGGTCGAATTGTTGGACCGGTAGCTAGGGAAAATTGGCGAAAGTATCAAGTGGTATGAGAAGAACAGTAAGATATGTTTGTGAGCCTGTGATTGTGCGGGGAGAGGTTTCTTGGCGTTCACCCAAAGATCTGTGGTTCTAGAGCGAAATGTACTTTCGGGGATGGTATGGCTTCGATTGCTTTCTTTGGTTCTTGCATGTGCTCCTGCAACCTCTTTTAAGGCTGGATCGCATGGATCAGGAGCATACCAAATGCTGGTTGGGGCTTCTTCGGCTGTTGTCGAGATCTAGCCGAATATCGGGTCAGAGGCAATTGTTTTTATCCAAAAGAAACGCATAAGTAAGAGCATTTAACTGTTAGTCGATTGGGATTCCATTCTCGCTTTCTGATCACTTCAGATCGCAAACATAGCAAACAACCCAGTTTTCGCACGAAAATTTGTTAATTGATGTTACTGTCAGATGAGCTGGTTGCCTTGTGTACACATATTTCGGGTTCGGGCAACCCTCCAATTTTCCTTCCTTAGAGATGTTAATACATAATATGATTTTACCACACAATATCGTCTGATTCGACAGTTACGCAGCCGGTTGCCGGAAGCACTCGGCCCGAGCGCGATTCGAAGCCCTTGCTGGGATTTTCAGGGGCTGTACCGTCTCTTCCCTCGAACAAATTGTTCTTGGCGACACCATTGAGTTCGTTTTCTTTCAGGCTTTGAAGTTACCCCCGAAGTAAAGAGGGGAGTGAATCGAAATCCCAAAAGAGCTAATTGAAAATTAGTTCTTCGATTTTGAGTGGTGGAGAAATTGACCCTCGACTCCTCATCCGTGCGATATCCCTCCGCATTTTAGACCTCTGTTTCGAAAGGATATCGCTGCCAAGGTGGCACTTCGAAACTGAACCAATATAATTTAGCCTGAAGATAAATTGACCGTCAGTATTTATTTATTTATTTTGCGGCCATCAATTTCCATGATCTAAAAACTCTCTCGTTGATTACAGTCCCTTTTCATGTCGTAATTGAACTCGCCTCCTTAACCATGTTAATCTCCACGTTATTCACAGTTGCTCTCTTCATCGTAGCCTTTGGCCAAGGGGAGATTGTGCCAAGGGACTGTCCTCATAATAATTGCTTACGAGCTTTTATTCGGAGTTCGAGTGAGGCTAACGCATTTTGTCAAACATACACTGCCGGGATCGCCATTCCAAGTTTTGCTGCAAACTGCGATGGGGACTTACTAAAAGTCTCCAGTGCTTGTTCTTGCATTTATACAGTACCGCCAACCGGTACAGCAAGTTCTTCAGTCGTTACTAGTAAGATGTCGAAACCTACAAACTAGTAAACATGTTCCTAATTTGCGATTTCCAGCAACACCATCAGTGGTCTCTCCGACTACAACATCAATTTCAATCTCAGGTACATCTTTAATCTAATTTCAAAAATGCCAAACTAAATCAAGTCCCAGTCACAAGCACTTCCACCTCAAGCTCCGCCCTCACAACAACAGCAACTCCATGTCTCTGCACAGCGTGGTCTCAAATCTCCCCTGCGGTAGCAGCATGCATGTCCATCACGCTAGACAATATACACGCACCCGCCAGCAGTGCTATAATTCTTACAAAGCTGAAAACTGGGGCTGCAGTGACTTTCTCAGGAACTACGAGTTTTGAATTCACCAACAGCTCGCAATTTCGACCACTCCAGATCGCGGGAAACAACGTTACGATCACTGGAGCGCCCGGATCTGTCATTGATGGTGGTGGTCAGATGTATTGGGATGGGTTAGGGTCGAATGGTGGACTTCCTAAGTAAGTGTTTACTGCAGTATAGTTGGAAGCGGGGTGTGCTGACGAGAACGAAGGCCTGGCCAGTTCATGAAAGTCCAGATTACGAATTATTCTACCATGAAAGATCTGTACATCCAAAATTATCCTTCCCATGGAATCAATGTCGCTGGCGTACTCAACTCTACGATTCAGAACATCATCCTAAACAACTCGCTCGGAGATGCGCCGAATAACCGAAGCAACGGTCTGGCAGCAGCTCACAACACCGATGCATTCGATGTCGGGAATTCCATAAACTTGCTGATAAAAGACTGCAAAGTCTGGAATCAGGACGATTGTGTTGTTGTTTCGGATTCTAGTAACGTGACAGTTAGCAATGTGTTATGTTCGGGAAGTCATGGGTTGTCGATTGCGGGTGGTGGGACAGGACCTGGGCATAATATCTCCAACATCTTGTGAGTCTGACTCAAAAAGCTTGAAGACCCTCTCTTGACAGTACCAGATTTACCGACTCAACAGTAACGAACTCCACCAACGGCCTGCGCATCAAAACCGACTACAATGCCACCGGCAGCGTCGTAAACGTCACTTTCTCCAACATCGTCCTCTCAAATATCAAGAACTATGGCATAGATATCGAACAAGACTACGAGAACGGCGGACCTACCGGCATTGCTTCAAATGGGGTTCTGGTTGCTAATATCAGTTTTGAGAATGTTAAGGGGTGGGTGGTGCCTGTTGCCGCAGATTATTATATTCTTTGTGGTGATGGGAGTTGTCAGAACTTTGAGTTTCATGGTGTGGATATTTGGGGTGGGAATAAGTCGAGTAGCTGTAATTATCCAGTACAGGGTTGTCCAGGGCCATAGAAATGTAGATTATGGGAGCGCTCTTGCTGGCTTTTTGGCGGAGCTTTGAGAACTGAGCTGAATTGCTCATATTGTCAGCAAAAGAGAATATATTACCCAACTCACTCTTCGAGAGTCTAGTCGGGAGTATAGAGAAGAGAATCAAGGCTTGTATCGAGGCAGATGGCTAGCATATAAAATACTAGGGTCACTAGAAGGTTGCGCAAAAAATCTGAATTGTACAAATTTAGCTTAAAACCATGTGAATCTAATGCTGTAATTTGTATTTAGCTAGCTCTAAAATTGGGTGAGTTATATATGATTTAATTAGGAGGTTAAGTTTTGGGTTTTGGTGTTCTCGGTTCAATGGCCCTTTATCGTGACCTAGTACTGTATTTCCAAGGACATGCTCGGAAGTTACCGAGCCGACACCCGGGGACTGGCTATACAGGGGAGAAAAAGGTGGCCCAAATTGGCCCGTGCCTATGTCCTTCTTCCAGGTCAAGAACAATTGTAAAACCATAGTTAAAATTTCTAAAAATCCGTTGAAAGACAGGTTGACTTCTTTAAAGCTTTAGAATCAAGTTTTAGTACATTTAATCAAGTTTTGTGGAAGCTTTGTTATTGCTGAAATATATGTTTTGGCGAGGGCACACGTGCCAATTTGGGCCACTTTTTTCTCCCCTGAATAGACTGGGAACCTTCGAACGAGCTAAGCGAGCAGTGAATATGAAAGGGAAATCCTTATTTGGAGCATCTGAGTATTGGCCAGTTTTAAAGAGGTTTCCGAGACTCGAAAATTGTTAGCAGAGCTTCAACGATTTGATCGATGAGTAGAGACTTACTCCGCAAAAGGGCTTGCAGGTGTAGACTTGTTTTGTTTCTGGTGAATGGCAGTCATCATTGCCGGTGTGACATTGTAGGTATTTGAAGCAAATGAACGAGAAAGATCGATTTGTTTTTCCCATAGCAAGAGCCTATGTGGGAAAGCATGGTAAATGATATACCCATTTTGAATAACGGACCTGAGGCCCTGCAGATTCTTCCAGGTCAAATGAAAGACTTTGAAGCAACGCCCTTCAACATCATATCGCTACTCGCTCTATGTTTCCAGAGATATTTAACTGAGTCGATGAAGCTGGACGACCTCCACGGCTGGGGCGGGAAGCTGGCCGCGGCTTTGAATTTGGATGTCGCCAGGCCTTTTAATCATGAGACATAGTATGTGTTGGCGGCGACACCATCTTGACGTTGAACATGAGCTGTCTGGGGCGTGCGTTTTCACAGTGAGAGTTAGGGGCCAAGAGAATAGAGCACCGGTATCCCACTGAGAAGGACTCTCTCCCAGCTGTTCAAGCATCGATTGATATATCGCGGTCACCATCTCTCGGCTGATCGTTGACGGTTTGCTGACGGGACGGTACAGCAGGAACCTTTGTAGGCGCTCGGGTAGGAGGGTCATCATAGTAGTTGTCGATATAGAAGAACCGAATCAATTCGCCGACTACGTGGCGATCGCTTTCTGATATGTCGAACTTCACAACTTGACTGCCCCATTTTGAGTGAACTCCCGTGTAATCTTTGAAATACCCGTTTATAGTATGAACTGGAGATTCCAAGCTATCCATGATGATCTCGATGACTTTAGATTGACTGCAGACGATAACTTTTATGTACGTAGTAGAAGACTAGGGTCTTTTGGCACAGGCTTGCTGATGTTAAAATGGAATAATACTCACCTAGCAAATGGCTTCGAAGTGTAGGCTTGTTTCGGGTTGCTATGATTGGTGGCATGCTTCGTTCTGTAATTCGTCCTTTCAAAGTAATCAGTTACGGCATCAGAGAAGCAGGCTAGGCATAAGATATAAACACTTTGAACAATGGAACGGATAACGTGTAGGTGCTTTCAGAAGCCACAAGGAGTTTTTCTTCCTGCACCCGCGATCCTCTCTTGCTCTGGTAGTCTGCAAAGTCCGTTTGATCACATTATCCTTTGCAGTAACTGAAGGGTGTCAAATACAAGACTCGAGCAGCGACGGAAACTGCGAGGTCCAGAAGCCCCCGCGAACCGCGGATTACAGTTCTGAAAGGAAAAAGTGCTTTGATGCGATCCCGATACAGTCTCCGTCACTGGGAGTCCTTCGCAATCAAAGTGCCGGTGTTTAATTCAAAGCCCTCCGTCATCGTTGAGGAAGGGATCTTGGGTAGGGTACGGGCAGGAGATCTTCAATAGCAAAGCACACTCTTAGGATCGAACGCGGAGACACGTACTATGACTTCCACAAGGCTATTGTCTATTCTCGATCAGATCACGTGGCCAGAACAGTGAAGAAAATGCTAGCAGGATACTGACGTACCATGCAGCAAAGCCAGGTTTCAAAGGCTAACTGAGACAGAACGCAACCATTGCCCAGTACAACTTTGACGGATGACGACCACGACTCGGAGGCCGTGGCGAATTTATCCGCTATCTGTACATAGGTGAGTACGGGGACCACCACATCGCGCAGACGATTTGCACAGAAGAAAGCTTCTGCGAGACAAAGAGCCTGTTCCGCCACGCAGCCACCGAATCCTGGAAAGAACATGGGTCATGAAGCAATGCGTCATGCAGTTTCCCCGGCCTTAAGAAAAGGCGCTGATCTGCTACTGCCTGACTGGCCAAGATAGGGTGACGCAGAGACAATCATGTTTAATGCCAAGATGTATATCCTCGCCGACGAACCCGGTATACCAGCGCTGAAGGATCTCGCGAGCTCATACGAAGCAGCAGCGAAGCAGGCATGGGACTCCAGAATTCATGGCCTCAGTCGGACATGTCTGGAAGAACAAATATCCCAGCGACACGAAGCCGAGGGAATTGTTTGAAGACATCGCATTTGACCACATGGAAGACTTGCTACAGAAAGGGGAGCTTGAGAAGCTCATGCCCGAACCGGGTACTTTGGCAGGAGGCATGTTGAGGGCTGCGCAGAAGTCGACAGGGGAACTTAAGGTCAAGCTCTAAAGGTACGACACCTAACTACGGGATACATTTCTATCGGATTGTTGGACTGAAGAGATATTATGCTGAACGAAAAGAAATGGGGACGGAAATCGTTGGAAACCTGTTGGGACGTCCCACCGGGGAGGGCGGAGACTGACCCACGGTATGATTCACGAGTCTCTTGTAGCGTCCGTATTTGATGGTGAATAAATGACCACACTGTGACCGCCAATTATTTCAGTTGTTCAGTCAACATGATTTCCTGGTGTACTGGATTGAGAACCTTGGCGGAGATTAAAGTGATGCAGAACTCACTGACAAAGCCGCTGGCCCTAAATGCAAATCGTCCCATATTCTCACACAGATATACAAGTCTCAGCCACTCATCCCAAACTCTACTTCCTACCCTTCCCCTTCTTCTTCCCACCCTTATTCTTCTCCTCCGGACCCCCAGCCGCACCCCTAAGCGCACCCCTCGACCGCTGGTACTGCAGCACAATATTCTGGACACTCCCCATATCATGTTTCGGTTTTCGCATATATGTCAATCGTGCTCTCCTAGCTCTCTTAGCCTTTCTCTGCACAACTTCGATACCCTCTACATTTGGGCTGTAGATCTTATACCACATCTCTACTCCCACTCTCATCAATTGGTTGCGCAACAAGATGCCGGTATCGACGCCTCGTCGCCGGATGTTGATGCATACGCCTGCAAATGGATCACCGGTTTTCAAGCGGACGAGAAGGATGTCACCGACTCGCGCGGCTTCGGGGTTGTCTTTAGAGAAGAGTCGCGTGCGCGCCCCTGTTGGGTCGAGGATGGCGATTTGTTCTTTGTGGAGGTCTTTGATGGGTTCTTTGAAGATGTTGGCTGGTGTTGGTGGAGGAGGATGTGCTTTTATCTTCTTGTTGACTATTCTCACATCAGTTTTCAGATCATCAATGTAGCCGGAGCGGTTGGAGGGAACGAACCATGATGTCCAGAAGGTTGATTCGGTAGGGGAGGAGGATATGAGGACGCGGGTAGAGAGCGGTGATAAGTAGTCAATGGTCTCGTTGCAGCTTTATGCATTCGTGTTCTTCTTAATATCGATTTCCAGCAGCTCAATGGCCGTAATGTGGGTCGTGGAGTCGCCATCGTGTTTGTGTGGGATGAATTTGTTGTTGCGATTGAAGCTCTGGATGAGTTAAAAATTTCGCCGCGAGACACCGCCTTCAGTGTCGATTATTTCAATACCATGATTTTGTCCATACGACTACGCGAATCCTGGCTTCTCTTCGAACCTTTTGTTCACGGTCAAGCTCATATTGAGCACAAAGAGGCACAATGAGCGGCAAAGGCGTCACCAGGGGCTTCCGCTGCCTCAATTGCACTTTCAAAAGTCTGGCACCTACTCAGCGACGGACGTTCGCAACTTCTCCAGTACATCACAAACATGGTATAAATCCAAAAGAAGCAGTTGGCAACTCTCGATTCTAACAGTACATAGGCGCTGTTCCGGCCTTCACTCCCACCTCAAACCCCGAACTCGATGACCTTCTCTCCACAATGCGCAACAAAGTCTTCTTGCCCTCCCATCTATCGAAATCACAACAAGATCTCATATACAAGGACAAGCATCAACGGATGCTCACGATCGAACCAGTCTTCGCGACAATACAGGGAGAGAGATTCCAGTTGGAGCATATCGATCGAGCAAAGGACATTCCTGGTGGACTAATGGCTTTGAAGAAGGCAATGGAACTGATGAAAGAGGAGAAAGATTGGGATAACCTTCCATCAATACTTATAGGATTGAAGGACGCAAAGAGAAAAATCTTTCCAATAAATTGGACGCAGATCACGAGGAAGGCGGGCATGGCTGGCCGACCTGATATCATACTTGAGTGTGCGAGAAGAGTCTCGGACACTGGCTTTCGGCTGCATGTGCCTGAACTTGTTGCAGAGGTTATGTGGCAGTTGCAAAATAGGGCGTTCAAGAGTGATTGGGCTGCGAAAGAGACAAAGCAGGCTCTTGCGTGGGCGGAGATGGTGTCTGAGCTACTTGAGGATAAACGACATGCGGGGGGTAAAGTCATGGATCCAAAGCAGGACGTCAGAGTGAGACCGGAGGTCATTGGAGTCTTGCTTCAAATGTCTGCTGTCTGGGCTACTCGATACTATGATGGCGAAGATAGAGATGGAAAGGTTGCGCAGTATTCGGAAAGATTATTGGGTTCGCCTGCTGGTATTCAGCCCGATTCAGAAAGCGTTGATCTTCATTATGCGAATCAGTTTCTCGCACACATGGCGCCAGTATTGCAAGGCATGAAGCTTGCGCAGCCAATTCTCGGTCAAAAGCCGGGGTTGGAGAAGTTGACAGCGGAACTTGAGGCCGCGATTGCTACTCAAAGGGAGCGGTTGTTGAGTAGTGGTTTAAAGTCGCATGATGGGCGTCCTCTCCGTGGTATTATGGTCTACGAGGAGTTGTTAGGCCCAGAATCTAAAAGGGTGGTCTCGACGGCAAGAAGGCATAAAACCTCTCAACAGATAGAGACAGAGACGTCAGGATAGTTGTGGTCATGCAGAAGAGGCACATTTTGGAGCAACTGTATTATATGTAGGATAGCTCAAGGTAGTACAATGTACTTCTCAAGATGCTTCGGTATTGCACCAATGAGCTTCTTCTCCGTCAACCATTTCTTCGAGAACAGCCTCTCAGCATATCTGTAAGCTCCATCGCACAGGACCGTCACCACAGTATGTCCCTTTCCTAGCGTCTCAGCAAGTTCCTTTGCAGCCGCAACATTCAAGCACGAACTCGCTCCCAAGTACAAGCCTTCCTCATCTAAACAACGATAAACCATCTCAATGCTCTTCTCATCACTGATATGCATCGAACCATCCAGCATATCAATATCCTGCCCCAAATTGTCCGTCACTCTCCCCTGACCGATTCCCTCCGTGATACTCGATCCCGTCCGCTCAATCAGCTTGCCGCCAGACTGAATATACGAATGCAGCACACTTCCTGGAGGATCCGCCAAGTAGCACTTAACCTTCCCATCACTCACGGTCTTCAAATATCTCGTAACACCTGCCAAAGTCCCTCCAGTGCCAGTCGCGCACGTAAAAGCATCAACCTTCCCCTTCGTCTGGTACCAGATTTCCGGTCCCGTACCCTCAATATGCGCCTGTCGATTCGCAATATTATCGAATTGGTTCGTCCATACCGCATTCTCTAATCTGTCCGCATGGCGTTTGGCCTGATGATTATAATTCTCCGGATTTTCGAAGGCGACGGCTGGCACGGGATACACTTCTGCTCCTAGGAGTCGAAGTAGATCGATCTTGCCTTGCGATTGCGTGTTCGGCATGTAAATAACACATTTATAACCCTTCGATCTGCAAACGTGCGCGAGTCCAATTCCAGTATTACCCGCTGTGCCCTCGACAACCGTCCCGCCAGCTTTCAGCAATCCCTTTTCTTCGGCATCTTTCACCACAAACAAAGCCGCTCTATCCTTAATCGATCCGCCTGGGTTCATAAACTCTGCTTTTCCAAGTACTTCGCAGCCAGTTGCGTCAGAGATGTGGTTTAATCGTATTAAGGGTGTGTTGCCAATTGCTATTCCCATCATTAGAAACTCTCTCGAAGTGAGTTTGAATTAGGAGGAGGGGATATTTACCTCCCGTCAATCCCTTAACCACACCCTGGGCTTTTGACACTCCAATTCCGTACGCATTTGGTGCTTCCATTTGGGCGACTGTTTCTGCGGCTCGTCGAGCTGTTGTTGCGAACGTGCGGGCACCGAGGCGGAACATAGTGGTGATGGAATTGAGAGGGACCGCTGGTTCAAGAAAGAGAAGTGCCGGCTGGACTTTTGGAGGCCCTGTGCGATGTCGCAATTCGGCGATTAGATCTTTTGATAAGGGGGCGCGCTAGGTGGTTTGCGGAAGTGTGTTTACAGTCGCGTGTGGCAGGAGCGACGTGGATCATCAAAACATTTCAACGATTTGACGACTACGGCAAAACATACCATTCAACGCCACTAATCTTCGTCCGAAAGGTTTGAGCCCGTCAAAATCATTGCGAACATCATACGCTGAAATTCTAGACGTCAAGGGCAACCCTTACAACCTTCAAGATGCCTGGACGAGTATCAACGGCGAGATCATCTCGCACATCCGCCGCAGTTTCTCACAAATCCTCAGTCCAAACGCTGAATTCACGCGCATCAACTGCCTCGCGGATCTCATCTCCATACGTTGAAGTACCAGATGAGAGCCCAGACAACGAATTACGAACCCAAATCTCCACTATCTTCCGCGATGCCCAGCGAACGACTGCCTCTCACCGAAAGCTCGTCATCAATCTACGAAAGATCCAAGAAGCATGTTGCTACGAACCGAGTAATCGAAAGAACAAAACTGGGGCGGAGGACTTCGATGAGGAACAGTTTGCATACGAGTCCACGCGATGCGTCTTACGAGTTATGCCTGTGAAGAAAAGCGAAAGTGTTGGAGAGCGATCGATTCGATTTATCGGATTGTTCTTGCGTTATGCGAATGAGAAGGACAATGAATTGAATCCAGACAATGGTGACGAGACGGGTGTTATGGTCGAGACTCCAAGTTCCCGACTCACTTCGCATCTCATGAACACGATCCTTCCGCTGCTCACGTCGAAGGAGAAATTCGTTCGATACAGATCTACGCAATTGATCTCACACATCATCAACTCTCTCGATTCGATCGATGACGATCTCTTCCAGCTCCTTCGACATGGACTCTTAAAGAGAATCCGAGACAAAGAGGCAATGGTCCGTGTTCAAGCTGTGCTGGGACTTGGAAGGCTGGCTGGAAATGAGGCGGATGGCGAAGCCGAAGATAGCGACGACGATTCCGGGGCTGGGCTTCTCGACAAATTGTTGGAAGTTTTACAAAACGATTCCAGCGCAGATGTCCGCAGATCTCTGCTCGTCAACCTTCCAATCCTCCCAAATACCCTTCCGTTCCTGCTTGAAAGGGCACGTGACCAGGATCCTGCTACACGCCGAGTTCTCTACTCCCGACTTTTGCCCGCGCTTGGTGATTTTAGACATCTGTCATTGTCTATGCGTGAGAAACTTCTTCGGTGGGGTCTCCGTGATAGAGACGAAAATGTTCGGAAAGCCGCTGGAAAGCTCTTCCGAGAACGCTGGATTGAGGATTGTGCTAGCAGTGCCGAGGCCCACGAAGCTGAAGAGGGTGCTGACGGCGAAGCTCCAAATAAAGAACCGAAGGGACCAAGTTTCGAGGGACTTCTTGAATTGCTTGAACGTATCGATGTTGTCAACTCTGGAGTCGAGAACGGGGTTGCATTAGAAGCTATGAAGGGCTTCTGGGAAGGTCGCCCTGATTACAGAGATGAAGTCACGTTCGATGATAATTTCTGGGATACTTTGACCGCTGAATCCGTCTTCATGGCGAGGAGTTTCAATGATTTCTGCAGGACTGAAGGAAATGGCAAATTTGAAGCTTTGGTTGAGGAGAAGATGCCAGAAGTCACCAAGTTCGCATTTTACCTCCAACGATACATAACTGTTCTGGTAGAGGCTTTGAAGAGGGTTGCGACTCAAGAAATCACCGAAGATGAGGAGGAAGAGGATACGGTGGAACAGGAATTCATTGTTGAGCAACTTCTCCACGTTGCTCGTACTCTGGATTACTCGGATGAAGTTGGCCGCAGGAAGATGTTCGCTCTCCTTCGACAATCTCTGTCTGTTCCAGACCTTCCCGAAGAAGTCACGAAACTCACCATCGAGGTTCTTCGAGGGATCTGCGCTGGAGATGCTGCTGGTGAGCGAGAATTCTGCAGTGTCGTTCTCGAAGCCGTTGCCGACGTCCATGACACTATTATGGATGAACCAGAGTCAGAGGACGCAGACGAGAGTTTCCATTCCGCGAGATCAGAAGTCAGTGGAGACGCAACTCCTACCAAATCAAGCAAGTCCTCCAAGAATAGCGAGACTTCCGAGGAGGAGGACCAGGAGAAGGCCGTTCGAGAAATCATGGTCAACATGAAGTGCTTGCATATTGTTCAATGCATGCTCGAAAATGTCGAAGGCAATCTCCAGCAGAATGTCGATCTCGTGGCCATGCTCAACAATCTTGTCGTTCCTGCAGTCCGAAGTCACGAAGCACCTGTTCGAGAACGTGGTCTCGTTTGTCTTGGACTCTGCTCGCTCCTCGACAAGTCACTTGCTGAGGAGAATTTGAACCTGTTCATGCACTTCTTCAGCAAAGGTCACTCCGCTCTCCAGATCACTGCTCTCCAAATCCTCACAGATATCCTCAACCAGCATGGTGCCAACCTCCTTGATACTAACCCCACGCTCGTGAAGGTCTACCTCAAAGCTCTCAAGTCCGGTTCAAAGACTCCAGAAGTTCAAGCAGCAGCAACTGTCGCTATCGCGAAACTCATGCTCGGCCGGGTTATTTCTGACGCTTCAATCGCTGTCGACGATCTCCTCCGAACCCTGGTAGTACTTTATTTCGATCCCAGTACAGCACACAATCAAGGTGTTCGTCAAACTCTGTCATACTTCTTGCCAGTGTACAGCTTTAGCCGAAAGGAGAACCAAGACCGGATGAGGAAGGTGGCTTTAGATGCTCTGCACAAGTTATTCGAAGTCCAGGAGACTTTGGATGATGAAGGCGACACTGAGACGGAGATGGTCAGTCTTAGCACAATTGGAGCCCATCTCGTCGACTGGACAGATCCTAGGAAATGCTACGTGCCAGGTAATCAACTCACTCTCGGGGATGAGGGAGCGAAGAAAGCTGTCAATGGGGACGTGCATCTAGAGTTTGCCAGAGATCTTTTGGAGAAGCTAGGCTCAAATATCACCAGTAAGTTGCTCTTCCCCATCCCTCGACGAGGAGGACTAACAATCAACAGAAGAAGAGAAGAAAGTTCTCGCTCCTCTCCTAGCCAAACTCCACATCTCACCCGCCTCAACCGAGTCTCTCATCAGCGAGATCTACCAAGAAGTCTCCATCGCAATCGAAGACAAGCTCATTTCCGACGCCACTGGCCGCAACGCTTTATACAAGATCCACGTCAGTCTTGGGAAGATTGTCAATAACCTGACTGAGAAGGGAGTGAAGGGTAGGAAAAGCAGTGTTCCATTGGCCGAGGATAAGACTGTGCTTGGTGATGAGGAAGAGAGTGAGGAAAAGACGGAGATTGTGAAGGTTGAGGAAGATGATGAGGGGACGGTTCTGGGGAATGGGGATGTGGAGGCGGATGAGAGTAAGTTAACTAAGGATAGTTTAGTGGAGGATTTGTTGAGTGATGAGGATGTTACGATGACCTGATCAACACTGATGTATATGGGATAAGGATGTGGCTGGTGGGCTTGCAGGCGTTCTTTGTTTTGTTATGATACGGTTTGGTCTTAATGAATGGACGTCTCATACAAATTAGCTGCCTATTTCAAACATACTTCGAAATGGTCGCTAAGCTTTTGGGTCTCTGCAACGGGCCCAGTACAGCGGCGTCTTTAGTCAGGAGACTTCCAGAACGAGGATCATCACGTGGTTCTGCTGCTGTCTTTCTCTGCAACTCTGGATTTGTGGAACGTGAGGCCAGCCAAGCCATATACGAGAGCGCCATGGCAAGAGCTCTAGCTTTACTACTACTGTATGGTGGGCAAGGCTTGGTCTGAGACAGTTTCGTTAACACTGTTACATCTTGCAGCCCTCGATCCCCCGTGACCACGCCCGCCAAATCGCGTCTTGCTAGGCCTCGTAAGGCAAGGCGCCGCCCCCAGTCCCGCCCTCCTTCCCGGTCAAGCGAAAATTCCCTAGATCAGGACTAGTAAGGTCAGGTGCTTTTAGAAATGATTCTTTACTACAGTAGTAGTAGTATTATAACTGTAACTGTAACTGTAGTTATATACTGTAGGGCTACACTTCTCATTAGGATATAAGGATTTTAAATTCCAGATCTCGTCATGAATTATATTTGGCCTGTCCTGTGCTTGGTACCCTGATTTTCCTACTTTTCTGCTAAACATTCCTTGTGTTCTTCGGCGCAGTACTAGGCCCAAGGCCTTCAACAAGTAATCTAGGGGATTTATACTTGCCCTTCTAAAGCTATACCTCTACTTAAGTAAGTAGGTACAAGAGGAATCAAGAACACCAAACGACCTAATAGTACCTCCCAAATGTCAACATGCGGTGTTCTACACTTATTAGATTACTCATTCTGTTCCTTTTCACCTTTATCACACGCTCAATCTCCACCCGCCAACGACCTCTCCCACAAACCAGCAATAGCCCTACTACTAAGCTTCATACTCCCCAAACTTCCTTCGCCGCTCGCATGTTCGAACATCAGGAAATCATGGCAACCCACCTCCAAGCTATGATCACCGTCCTCGAGGATCTCTCCGTCGTTAATAGTTCAGCCTCCTACCTCAAGGCTAACAAGAGGTTGGAAGTCATCAAGCTCGCTTTGATGGCCAAGGAGTGGAAGGACATAGAGGTTAAGGCTTTGGAAGCCATCAAGCACTTCGCTTTGATAGTCAAGGAGTTAGAGGCCATAGAAGGTTTTATGTTAGATATTTGAAGGAAAGATAAATGTTTTGAGTGAGGAGATCTTAAAGGACAGCCACCAAGCTAAGTTCGTCGCTTATAACGCTAAAGAGAAAGAAAGTATCTAGGCATGTACATTGCCTCCTATATTTTCCCAGTTCTTCTCCACGAAGCCCAACTAACAAACCGCCAGTCTTCAAGTATTACCTCGAGAGCTCCTATATTTCCCATCATGCCTACACTGGCCTCGATTATCCCGCCCACGGTATACCTGATACGCGACAATTTTCAACACCACCTCCGTCTTGAACAACTATACCGCGGACGTTACTAGGAATCTAGATGGCTCGATCTTTATAAGGAAGAGGATAACCGGAATTGGTGACGATTTGAGAGGCATGGACTAATTGTGAAATATTAGATGAGACTAGCATAATATGTTGCTCTGATGATTGCTGGAGCTCTATCGTTGTACAAAAGCTGTCGGTTGGTGGGAGGGAGCTTCTTCAAGGGTCAGACTACCAAATGTATCTAAATTGCTAAATGAAATATTGTGGCCATAGCTTGTGGACGCTCTTTCTTAGGGGTGATAGCGTTTTAGCTTATTCCCTCCATTCTAGTTCTGAGATAATACGTGGCCGTTATCACGTAAGATGATTTAAGCTGGAAATTGACTTCCACTTCCACGCTTTCACCATATTTTGTTCGTCAGGTGCATTTCTTCGACAGCGATGAGATATTCACGAAATTCTGACCCTTCTTTTTCTCGCCTTTATGATCATCCTTGATCCTGGTCTGGATGGAGTGAAATACGGTACTCCATCGTAGCGCGAATTGTGATCCTTCCCCGCTGTGATAAAGTTGTAGCTAAGATTGCCTTCACCTCCTGCAGCTTGCTTACAGGCTGAACGGAGGTTAAAATCTCATCGTATACCACCAAAGAGGTCATCTGGCAATGACTCAGGAAGCGTGCTTCCCTGTGAGGAGAATAATTGTCAGTTGCCATAGTGACATTTTCTCGATTAGGCTTAGCGTTCGTTAGCTATATCTAGGGTTCTGGCAATCCTACGATTCTGGACCACCTTATCAATCAATTCATGATTTTGCCTCATATTATCGTCTGATTCGTCAGTAATAGTGACGAGTCACGTTCTCTGGCATTTCCCTCTCATCTCCTTCCAGAAGCTCCGTGATTTTTATTGAACTGCTCTCACCATCCGCAGTACAGGCGCCTTTGCATTCAGTATGCTAAGGCATCGTGAAATTCGGGTCGAACAATCAAAGCTTCCAGGGACAAGGCCCGAGCGGGGGGGAAGAGTGGCAATGCACGGCTTTTTGGCGGGCAAACATCTCCTTATATTATGATGAAGAATGCTGACTTGCATGTATCAATAGGGATAACAACTGCCCCAGTCGAAAAGCATCTGAATGACGATCACGAACCCCCCGATGGCTGGTATACCATAAATCACGCACGGTAGAATCAATAACCAAATATCCGACTTTGATGGCTTCCCCATGTCTGGCTCTGGCCATGCCTGCGCCTGTATAAGGTCCCCAATTGCGAATCCGCTGTATACCGCGCCGAATATATACCAATGCAAGATCCAGTTTAGCTGGGCGGGTGTCGCCTGCCCTGTGTGGAAACGAGTCGCCCCACCAATAATTGCGAAGGTGACCCCCGCCTGGATGAGGCAAGTGATGCCTCGCCAGTCGCAGGTTTTGTATTGATCACTAAAGGTGAAGGACCCCTGAGGTGTCATTTGTGTACGATTTGTGTCGGCGGTGTAGTTGTGGGGGTTGAGGCGGTGAAACTTGGAGCATGAAGGGATGAAAACACTGGCGGAGACGTCGGTGGATATTTCTTCCCGATGCATTTTCACATATTTGCGGCGTTCAAGCTTGGGCAGAGGAGGGGAAGAGTAGTCGACCACGGCAACAGAGAGGTTCTTGCTGGTCTTTTCGTCGCAGTATGAAAACACGACACAGGAGCTGTTCTTGTCATCATTTACACTGGAGAGCACTTCGCTGGTAGCAGGCCTATCATCCAAGTCTTGGACCAATCTGCCAACAACCCCGTCGAATCGAGCCCCACGCTGTATAGCTTCGTCCATTACATCCGATGCGACGAGATACAGAGCCTGGTAGTCCGGGGTGAGCATGTTACCGAAGAGATTAATCAAAGACATGAGTGCGTATGGGACAACGGTCAATGCGAAGGCAGCGTAACCATAATGCTCAATCTGGTTTCCGCGAGACTGATAAAGCGTCAATATTGCGTATCCGAGTTGGACCATGGCAATAACCGCTTTTGGAATGGAATATGAAGCAGCAATAACGGGATAACTTCGCGTTTGATATCCTGGAAGTGCTTCAACCGTTGTGATAGAGCCGCATCCGGTCATTCCTGTTACCTTAGATTCCAGGCGCCGAGGGGTAACGTCGTACGGATCATCTTTCACCGATATCACCGCATCCCGAGGAACATGTGCGAGCGCATAACTCCATGCCTGGTCTTTGAAGTCGTACAATCCATGTATCGTTTTTGATGGATGGACATATTCCTCCGACGTATCAGTGTATCCCCACCACCGACCGCGTTCTTCGCTCCAGGGGCCTCGATAAACTTTCAACGTCCTCACAGGCTCGGGGTCATTCTTCTTGCAAGCACTGGTGCTTTGTCAGGATTTGTTTACGAGAGGGTAACAGAAAAAGGATTAGGAACTAACATTGGTTGAACCTCAAAGAAAAATGGAACCCCCCACGCCTTCTTCCAACCTCTCTGCCGCTGAGCCCACCCGCTGTAGGTTTTGGCTTCGCTTTTCTCTCTCAACACAACATTGGATAGCTTGTCTCCAGGATATGGTTTCCACGATTTTTTACGCACCACCATGCACAATGCACCGGCAGCGGCAGCAGTTTGATAGTCTGGGTCACGGGAGACCGCTGACAAGAACTTCTTGCGCTTAAATTTGGCTTTGCGCGCAATCGCATTGATACCTCGGATCAGTCCCGTAGTTGGGATCAGGAGAGCACCAAAAGCTGCGATAATGACAGATGTGGTTGCCTCTCCAGGGTAAGGCTTTATTGTCAGAGCATGAGAGAGGTAGCTCCCGAGGAAGAAGACGGCAACGTCGAACCAGTTTGTTGGTGTGCAGTACAGATTTGCTCCATGGTAAATTAATGTAGGTTGTGTCGAGTTCGTAGTTTGCGCTGAGACTCCCTGGGTGGTGAGGAGAATTAGGGTCAGTGTCGTCAACATGGTGAATACCAGAATAGGACTCCAATCGAGGGCATTGAAGGCCCGAAATGTTGAAGGTGGACGCTTGAATCGAAAGTTCGAGTTCACATAGGCATCATCTTATTAGAAGATTTCGGTATTTGACCATCGACGTCGTTGGGTGAGGCTGAGTCTTGAGCTTCTACAGTCCCCCCCCCCCTAAATTGAGGTTATTTCCTTGATTTTACAAGGGGGTCTACCAGGGTATCATACAAGGGTCTCAGCCAATAGAGTGAACATAGAATCTCCTCGAATTTACCTATTTACAGTATCACAAATCTCACCACCCCTTTACCGCCTTCCCTTTCTAGCGATTCAGTACTTAGTAGGGCCTCCTCTTGCATCAATTACAGCTTGACATCTCCTCCACCAGGACTCATAAAGGGCATCAATATACTCATTTGGCACAGCTTCCCAAGCTTCCCAAATAATCCGCCGCAAGTCCTCTATAGATACTCTAGCAGCATCATAATAAGCTATAAAGTAATACGTTTGAATCTATCTCTTCATCCAACTCCATACATA
>NXFV01000148.1:0-65246 GCA_002803225.1 Gamarada debralockiae | reverse complement strand
GTCTCTTTTGATCGGTGGGAGGAGGCGTTATCTTGCATCCAAATGAAGCCATGATTTGGGTTCGCATTTAAGAAGGCCTAGATGTTATTGAGTATAACCGCATCGTATTTAAAGGAGTTAATACTGCCCTATTCCTTCTCTTAAAAGACTACAGGTCCCTTGCCGCCAAAGACGATTGTTCTATAGAATATCCAAGAAGGTAGCTTTCCATACTTGTGTTGTACGTAGCTAGGGCTATATCGATCATTTCTATCTTCCTTCACTATAACATATGACTAACTATTCGCGCCGCCATGTGCCCAAACCTCGTCGGAAAATATCTGGCGATATAGCCTTTCTTTCGACTAATAAATTGCCTTTAACGCAAACTCTAGACGCTCTACTATAACTTCGGGATCATTTGAAAACCCTTTCCTTTTTGCAACCCTTCGGCCATATCTTACAAGCTTAAAAGCCGTCCGAATAGCTTGTTCCCCGCATTATAGACTAAGCTCTAGTGCAATAGAAGGAATGTACCGATAGGGAACATATCGGTAGGAAGGAGAGGCTAAAAGCCATTGCTCGAGTTCTCGACGTTTTAGTGTCTTAATCTTTAGTCGTCGTCCCTTTCTATGGTGTTGTAGTATAAGGCGGGCATATCGAGCGTACTAGATTTATCGTATAGTAAACCTATATTTATCTTATATCTCTGCTGCTATATAGCCGAAATCGAGCGCTGTTTTAATTCTGATTCGATCACTACGAGTGGTAGGAAGTGTATAGTATTTTGGAGTCTATGGGATATCAATTTGGGAGTTAATTCTAGGAGATAGAGGCTTACTAGGCTACGGGCCTATTCGAGAGTCCCAGGACTGTGTAAAAGCTCGAGAGGTACGTGTGGGTATATCCTGAGAGTCTAGTATCTCAAGAATTTGAGGTGTTTTCGGCGTAGAAAGCAAGGCTTGGATATCCATTGTGTTATTGTTATTGATGTTGATATTGGGATACATTAGAAAATCCGTCTATTTTTCTGCACGGCAGAATCCAGTCACATGACTATATTTCTAGAAGAAGCTGGAAGAATCTACGTATTTGATTGGCTGAAAACCCTAGTAAGCCCCCCTGGTAGACCCCCTTGTAAAATCAAGGAAATAACCTCAATTTAGGGGGGGGACTGTAGAAGAAATTAAAGTTGGCGGGGCCTAATTGCTCGTCTGGTAAATTTTGTGGAGGCAGTGCAATGAGAGAGCACGGGGGTGATACAAGAGGCGCATAAGACGGCAGAACTTTCTTGGGACGCCATTGTCATTTGGGGAATTCGTCGCCGTCGCTGCCCACGAGCTTGAAGCACATCCTTTCAATTGGGTGGATCGACGATTACACAACGCCGTGATACGACATCCTTTTTTTGGTCCGAGCGGGGATTTAAATCGCGCATGTAAATGTCTGTTTATCAGTCGTTTCAACTGGTGGTTGAAGCCGGGGCGGTGCTCGGTTGCAGCACCCGATGAGCTTCTGTGATTGAAAAGTCCTGTAAAGTGAAAGGGAATAGAGAAAAACGGGAGAAGCCAAAGTTGCCGAACTCCATCTCTTCATTATCGTCTGTCACGATTAAACACAATTCTATCACCTAAGCTGATACACATTGAGTCTTCTACAGTCATGGCTTCACTCATTGGACTCCTTAGACTTTTCAAGCTCCCGTTCATCCACCTATCCACTCCACCTCCAGATACATTCAAAGAGCAGACTATCCTCATCACTGGCGCCAACGCAGGCGTTGGGTTTGAGGCTGCCAAGCACTTTGCACACCTCGGAGCCTCGCACATAATTCTTGGAGTTCGCTCCCTCGAAAACGGCCAAGCGGCCAGAGATGTCATCAATTCCACGTCACCAGCTATAAGGACCAATTTATGGGAAGTAGATTTGGATAACTTCGCTAGCGTGAAGGCTTTTGCGGCAAAATGCGAGAAGGAGCTCCCTAAACTGGATGTCGCGATCATGAATGCCGGTTTGGCTATGTCGAAGGGTGAAGTCAGTCCCGATAGATGGGAGGGGTTGCTGCAGGTCCGATGTTCTGTCTACAGCTTTGTTGAGTTGTTTGTTGCTGCCGCAGCTGGTGAAATCCGCGAAGGCCTACCCAGAAAGTTCGCTCCATTTGTCAATTGTCAGCAGCGATGTGCATCTACAATCCAAATTCGCTGAGCGAATCAAACCGATATTCTGGAGAGTTTGAACACTAAAGCGAGCTTTGATGCAGCTCCGTTCGATCGATATTGTGTAAGTAAGTTATTCGATGCTTACATCGCTATTGAACTCGCGAATCTGGTCCCTGAAATCGATGGGAAGCCTGCTGTTATTGTCAATTACGTCACGCCGGGTTTTTGCAAGAGCGGACTCCATTGGTTTTGAGGATCCTAGAACGGCTACTTGCTAGGACACCCGAGTATGGAGCGTTGTGCTATGTCGATGCTGCTTATAAGGGGTGGAAAGTCAGGGGAAATATCTGAATCATCAGAAGGTGTACCCGTAAGTCTTAAAATCACTTTTCTCAGGTATCAGAAGCTCACATACCTAAATGGTAGGCCTGGGGAATTTGTCACGAGTGGTGAGGGTGTCAAACTCCGGGGGAAAGTGTGGGGTGAGATTCTTGGTGTTTTGGAGAAGAATACGCCGGCAGTCAGGATTCTGATTGCCTTCCCGGATACCGCCTGAAGAATGAGCGTGGATGAAGATTTCGAAATATCTATGTTGGTGAACTTCAAGGGGGGTTTTTTTTTTCAACTCTTACCATAAGCCTAGTGTTAGCTATAAAAGTCAATAATCCTTTCTTCGTCCTTGTTGATCTTCTTGGCCGCGACTGCCGGTATTCAACTTTGCCTAATTCTTGCCGCCTGCAGTATTGGCACAGAATGTGCCCACAGATACCGCATCGTTGCAACCATAGTGTGTGAGTACCATGACATTGTGTACAGCAACTGGGAAAGGGGCCGTAATGGCACTCTTTCCGACTAGCTGAACTTTTCAATCGAATCAGCTGTCCACCGTTCTGTTTTGTTTCAGCCCTATGTCGTTGTCGTATGTAGGACTGAGTCTCTACCCCTGTCCAAACGTACCTCGGTCTTTTTGACAATTCATTTCGGCCAGACCTCTTTGATGTTCATTGTTAAGATCACTGGATACAGAAGTCGGTTAGTCTCTTGAGCGACTTCCTTGTGTTAAGCATCACTGCAAGTGGTTAATAGTCCTAGACATGAAGACTTTGTCAGGACGACTGTCAATCTCATTGCTAAACCTCCCAGATAGCTCTCTCAAAGTCTTTTACTTGGCGACCCTTGATACACAAGTTGCTCTCTAGTTGTGAACTAGCCTCAGTGTTTCTTGACTGGAATCTCGACACCTCCTAGCCTTCAGGCTCACATGACCACACGCCGCCTTTGCTCAGGCCCAGCTCAGCTTTGGCTCAGGTCTGCTTACCCATCTCCCCAGAAATCGTTAACATTAACGAAGGGCCCAAAAAGCCCCCTTCCCTAGCCAGGGGTCCCAAATCTATTCCCACTATATATTTATAACCAGAACTCATTCCCAGACAGTTATCCCTGTCTGCCTGTCTTCATATAAAATGCGAAAATGCCCAGACGTAGGGACTTTTTCTACGTCATACTTCAGGGTGCTTTACGTCGTCCTCTACATTTTGCCTAAGGCTTCGTACACTATAAATAGCCGTTTCCCTCTTCCCTTTACATTTTTTTCTCTCCTATCCTCCCTCCCTCTCTTCTCCTCTCTCTTTAATCCCTCTCTAGCAAGACCTTCTTTTCTCGTTTCCACTCCTGATATTCACATCAGTGAATGCACAACTCTACACGCTATATTGGAATATTGGAGAGGATTAAATCCAGAAAAGCAAATAAAGGCAGCCTTAAGTGATAGGCTCTTTACGGACAAGTGTGATGGCTGGCACCATCACCTGACCTGTTTGCGGCTGGAACCGGTGGACGGTCGTGCAGGGGTCGACCCCAGTACCATAAAAGTCGAGGCTTACCCTCTTCCTTTCCTTTCCTTCTTTCTGTAGCTTAGTATTCTACAATACACCGTGATCTTTGAACTCCGCGCTTCAGAACTTTGCATCGATCCCGCCGTCACAACAAGAGCCTTGCCCCTGAAGGTACAGTACATAGGCGGTTTCATATAGGCGGTTTCATATGGGTGATTATTACTTGAGCCAGGCTTAATATTATACAGTCAGCTATATAGTCAAGATAGTCAGCGATTAGTCAGTGGTTAGTCAATATATAGTCAGTTACAGAGTCAGCAGCTAGTACAGCCAGTATATAAAGTCCAGAGCTAAGAATGAAGGATAAGTAAGGCCTAGTGACTCTACTTGTGAAAAGCAAGCTTGGGTTTTATAATTCACAAGCATATAAGTACTATAAATCCTCTTCTCAAGTACTACAAATACAACTACTATTGTCTCCCTTCTGCTATTGCTACGTCTCTGATATAATATGATCCCTCCTGCTGCCCTCTGTGACAGTTCTGGCGAATGTCACCTGATCGTGCTGCATACGCGTGAGTCACGCGCTAGCCAAGCTAGCGCGTCCCAGAGTTATATTAGACTTCGTGTACTTACAGAACCTTCTCCTTCTCTCTTTACCTTAGTATCTTCGTCAATACAGCACCTTCTGCACTGAGTCTTCAATGCGTGAGCCTCCAGGGTGTAGCGCTGTCACACCCTCCAGCTACCTGTAGCTGTTACACTAGTGCAAATGGCAGTATATTCACAAGCATTGGCCTGTTGATTAGCACTAGGATGCAAAGATATAATACAAAAGGCATAAGAGGAGTACAAACCGACTAATATACTAATACTAACTTAAAGCCTCTTTTCCCCTTCTATAAACTCCTTTTAGCTTGAATTAGATATTAACAGACTAGCAGAGTAAGCTCTTGCAGACAAATATACTTAGTATTGTCAAACACTACTTGTATTTTATTAATGACGCTATCGAATAGTAGTGGGAGGAAACACAGCAAGACTTACCCTAACCTTAGTAAAATAGCCCGAGGTTTCTTGTCTGCCCCTGGAATGTTAGCTAAACTAGAGAGGCTCTTCTTTCACGCGAATATCACAATTACAGACTGACGAAATCGACTTGGGAGCAATACAATTGAGGCATTAGAGGTCTACGTTCTCATTTAGGAATAAGAGACCAAGAGGCAAAGCTAATGAAGGCAATAAGGGAGGAGACAAAGGTAGCTAGCTCTCTTGTTGTAATGAGAGTACAAGAACCCCTTGGCATTTGCGATCTGTCCCTTTCTGAGACCGGATATAGAATCGCGCTGCTGAGTACTTTGTGGCGTAGTTGGAAAAGGTCTGAAAAGATCTTGCAATTAGGGCGAAATATCAGGCGTGGGGTCGATCTAGACTCGTGGGAGATCAGAAGCCTCGAAGGACTAGGCTAGGGCCCAGGCCTTGAAGGATTTGAAGGGGTAAATCTAGACTCGCGGAAGCTCTAAGATCGGAAGCCTTGAAGGATTGGAATAAGGCCTAGGCCTTGAAGGGGTAGTCTAGGCTCGCGGGGACTCTATGTGGGGGGGTTGATCTGAACCTATGGAAGCCCCGAAGACCTAAGGGGCCATAGGGTATAAGGTGACCTGGGAACTAGAGGTCTAGACCTCAGTGACCTCTGAAGGGACCGGAAATACCGATACTAGCTTGTATGAGGCTAATAGCTAGTATAGCTGCTACTAGAGCTAGGAGCTATGAATGGAGTATAAGTAAGGGCTGTCGACCTTACTTGGAGAAGGGCAAGCTTGAGTTTTCTTATTTACAAGTACACAAGTACTTCGGAATCTCATTTCAACCACTACAAATACGACCACTATTGTCTCTTTTATCCCACTGCTACTTCTCTGATATACTGTGATCCCTCTGTTGCCCTCCAGCTACCTGCAGCTGTTACACTTGTTAAGGCGGAGAAGGAGTGATTTTGAGAGTAGTTCCTTGGTAATATATGATATATTACTTAAAATTACAGTAGATATAAGAAACCCTAACGTCATATAATACTGTTGCCAGTTCATAATTGTAGAATGTGAAAGCAGCTTGACATTAGAGAGTAGTGACCCAAGGGCTATATATACAGCGTAGTGACTCATACCCTAAGCAACACGGTCAAGTGGGGTGTCACGTTCCAACAAATACAATGCTAAAAAGTCTCCACTGCAGTAATAAATCAACATCTTTAAACTGGCAATATATTATTACTTCCCACTACTGGGAACACTGTCAATGATGATCGAGGACGAATAAAAAGAATGGCGCTAGTAGGGGTTTGATGATTGCTCCAAACGAGAACCCCTTGTCTAGTCTAACAGAAAGAATAATAACCGAGGATCAGAGTCAATCCAGTTCCCATTAGCAAAATAGCCATGAGCGAGGTTGAATCGTAGGTGCGGCAGTGGTTGAATATGTGCCGGCCACACCTCCTCCCAAGATGTCAAGCCGCAAATTTGGAGATGGCAGCCTCGCCTTCTTCGGGTTTAAGGAGCTATCTGTAGAGACCGCGATGCGTGACAACTGCGACTTAATTCGCGCGTCATGCGGTCACCCAGTTGACGGGGCATTCAAGGCATTTCGGGCCTATCGAATCGGCCAGTTGGTCAGCAATGCTAGGAGAGGATCGAGATGCGATTAGAACGTACATGTGCAGGCAAAAATCCATCTGGATTTCAACAAGTAGTTCCTCACGTCATAATCCATCGTGTTGTCCGTGTACGAGATAAAAATCCCTTGATCTAGGGATAATCGATTTCAACGACCGGACACGTATCGTCGAGCCCCCGAACAAGCAGACGGCATTGGAGTCGCAAGAGTGGTTCATCAGGGATGCTCAAGGATGGCCAAGGCTCAGGCAATGTTTGAAGCTCAAGGAGTGGACTTTGACAAGTTCTGGGCAAAGATTGGAGGAATGGAAGGCAAGCCAGGAATGGACGAGATGGAGCGAATCAAATTACATTACCATCCTAATACGCGCAAGTCACGGTTACCAGCGAGCTGTCAACATTCTCCATGCTTTCTCTACGTCGAAACATACCCGAAACATTCAAAGGCTCCAGTCACATTAATTCTTCAAGTTACTGCTCCACGTCCACTATTCGAGAGCTCAAATATTCCCCAGAAGCCGGTATTTGCAAAGATGAGAACGTCCTGGAAACCCAAACGCCTCTCGAGACAACCAACCCAGCGCTACAGTCTAAGTTGGTAGACGGTTTCCGTCTTGCGTCGAGCCACTTGTCAACACAACACCTTTCATGTTTTACTCATCTCCGCGAGTTGTGGCGTCGGCGTCCTGAAGAAACAAACGGGAGACTTATCCGTGATGTTTGAGCTATCAAGGTTCGGATCGCCGAGTTGTATTCTGACCACCTTCTGCGTTGCCGTGCCTCCTGAGCAACTCTGTACTGCCACATGACCAGCGTAATCAAGATGGCCAAGCCAGGTGGAACTAGGAAGAACAAGAAGTAACGCTTGTTTATTGGCTTGCGGACTGTAGAGTGGTGAGCTGCTTGTTGTCCTATCCTCATTTAGAGCACAGTGTTCACTTACCTTTCTCGGGGGGTGTCGGGACATCTATGCAATTGTCAGGTTATGTCCTGGGTTCAGATGATTGAACCTTTTTTGCTGTACAGTACCTTTTTTCTGGGGTAGTACAGTGGGTAGAAGAAATTGATACTCATCAGTCAGAGTACTTGTGGGCGCTGAAGCGCTCCCTGAATAGATTGATGTCGGAGTAGCTGTCGATGTTGCAATATTGCCTGAGTAGGTTGCTGTTGTCAGTTGAAGGGCAGAAACAACGAATACTAAATGTACCAGCGCGAGTGCGCAAATTAGTGTATTCGAATTGTGAATCGCCTTCATACTGGTCAACGAGTAAACTTTGCTCTGGCCTATTCTTCGGCGGGGCTTGCACCCTTATTAAATATTGGGAAAGTGTGACAGCCTGATCATTTTCCTGAGAGAATGTGCGGCCGCGGCGCTCTGATGGCCCGCATTCGGCATAAGCCCGAACCTGTAAGATTATTGAGAGTTGAACTGCCAAAGGGACCGCGGGCTTTTCGCTCAGCCTGACCGGCCCAGATGTTCTTCTGAATCATTTTACGAGGCTGAGGCGGTGCTGGTGGTGAGCCGTCTTGGCGGCGGCGAGCCTAAAACTCGACGAATACCAGTCGAGAAGGGACAGCAAGTTGGATCTTATTGCATGAGCTGAACGTCGGCACAATGTTAATACGAGGACTGGGCACACTGTGATGGCAGATTTGAACGTCTTATGTCGCGAGGCTGGCTCGTTTTGAACCCGGGCAGATAAATGCAACCCCGTTCCCAGAATGTCTTCTCGGTGAGAACTTCTATCACTACTGAATTACTTTTTGTTTCTTTATGAAGAGTTCCATATGTTGAATCATCTTGCAGCACTATTGGCTCTCGGGTGTTGCTTGGCTCAAGCTATAGTCACAGGAGACCGATGGAGCGATATTGCAAACTCTCCCAACTATCAACAGGTTCCAGGCTGCGCAAAATCCTGTGTACTTGAAGTGAACAACCAAATAAACTGTTGGAGTTACGGTTGTGTTTGCTCTGAACATACTCTTGGCACCAATTACAACACAAGTCTCAGCAATATCGCATCCTGCGCTACTGCCAATTGTACCAATGATGGTGGCAATGCCGCTGTTGCGTCAGCGACCGATGCCTTCCAACAGCTTTGCCAAACATACTACGTCAATGAAGTCGTTTCAACTGCTACAGCAACAGGGACTTCAGCGGTGAATGCAACTCCTGTGCTGATAACAGTCACAACTGGTCAGATCGCGACTTCGCCTCCATCAGCTGTACCAACTTTCAAAGGTACGCATCCAATATTCCATCAAAATATCAAGTTTCTCCGAAACCAAACGCTATCTAAATGAGCTACATGGCAGAAAATAATAATAATAATAATAATAATAATAATAATAGTAATAATATATATATTATATATATATATATATAATTTTTTTTAGTTTTTATGTTTTAATAATGATTTCTGACTTTCTCTGTAGCTGAGGATGCCGTCGAGATCAACAAACCAACTCAGATGTACCAATCACTAAGCCCTTGCCTAAGATTTGTTTTCAACGGCTGCAGTACTCCAGCAGACAACTCTACAAACTGTTACGTCGTCGGTTGCTCGGATCCAAAAACCAATGTCACATGCCGCCCTTCCAACATCTACGATCACACTCAAAAATGGATGGGTCTCGGAGTCGACTTGCAATGCACAACCGTAGAATGCGTCTGCAACACGTCAGACTTCTTTGATTCTTTCCAACATCTATTCGATCAAGCTAAATATGTCTGCGATGTCAGCATGCCAGCTGTTGGTGCACCCTCGCCGGATTTCGAGAGCATGGGCCAAATGATTACAGAGTTTTGCTCCTCCGAGGGTGGAGTTATCCTCACGGATTGGATTCTGCACGATGTAGGATATAAGCAAGAAAGTGGTAAGCATTGAAACCAGTCTCAACAGCTCGATGTTTCTCATCTTCATATACCGCCTGGCTTACAAATGAAACAGGGTTAAGCACTGATGCCAAAGTTGGGATGTACTATGGAATCCCAAGTTTTATAGTTACCGCGTCCGCGCTTTTCTTTTCCTTCTGGACTTACAAACGCAAGAAAGTAACGTAGCCCATCGTCTTCTGGCCGCGGTTATGTTTTCTGGATCAGTTGCTGGTGTTTGCATATCGATTCATCACAGGTTTCTTGGCGAAGCGACCGAAAACTCGAAGATAATGGGACAGGTATGCCCTGAACTGAGAAATCTTTACGTCTCAACGTCTCACACAAGCGAACCTTTCACACAATGTTCGACATCTGGAACGACTTTCCATGGAAGTTCTATGATTCCATTCTATATTCTGTTAGTTAGAGCTATTTTGGACTGGAATTGATTCTAACTTGCATCTGGTTCCTTGATTCCATGGAATTACCATGGAATATTAGCTAATATTTGCCAGCAAGTGAGTATCTCAGATAAAAAAAGGATATACTCCCTATGGAACATAGAAACTCTACAGTGATTATAGACTGGCTAAAGTTGGAGTTCTGAGACACATTTATTCTCGAAAATTGGAGTTCTGCCCACCCGGCTCATACTCAACAGGCACTCATTACGGACGACTCCGTGACTATGCCTGCGCCAATGCTTTCATCTTGCCTTCGGCTTTCAAATTTTCAGTATTCTAAGGCCGGAATTACCCGAAAAAGAAAGAGAATGGCGTCAGAGCTTGACTATGGGGAGTCTGAGCACTTCTTTCTCCTTCCAATAGCACCAGGTGAACCGGGAAACCCGCAACACTTGAATCTTGGACTTGAGCTACCAAAATATGGGCCCCAGGCGTAAGAGCTGCTCCGTTGGTAGCTTTTACCTTACTCATGATACCTGTGAAAAGAGGCGTGGTAGGGCCCAGATCTTACGCCTATGATAATGTTCCCACCAAAAGAGCGTTCGATGGCTATTTTGCGTCGGGAAAATCTGCGACCCTTCAGCCAATTCAACGGTCTTACATTACCCCAGATAAAGTATGGGTTCAAATGACTTGATGGAAAGAAATTCTATTAAAAAACAACGGGCTACAATTTGAAATTGGTAGAAAATAGCTGTGTAGAGTTTATACAAAGATCTTACTCTTCGTAGGACAGTGCATGAGGAAATCAATCAAACGGTGCCTGTATGGGATCCTCGAACCACCCATCACGATCTTCCGTTTCTGGATTACCTGGTGGTTTCTGGGAAAGAATGTACATGAACCTTCTACACTCTCGAAAATGGTTTATCTTATTCCTCTCCTTTTGTCTTCCTGATAGTCTCCTCCACTTCGAGAGTTTGTTTGTCTTCAGCGCATTTAAATCGCTGAGTCTCCACCAAGAAACCGTTCTTTCTACCCATAGATCAGTTGTTTGATGCGGACTCTATTACCACTGCATCATGTATCCAGCTATTGAAACCTGGAATCCGAGCGCTCTCCGTTGGTAGTCATACTCAATCTTATGTGCAGCGAGCACAGGAGATCGAAGCCCAGGTGACCCAGGAATCCCATCTCAAAGTACCCCCGAGTAATAGCGAACTCCGTCAACTTTCTCTTCAAGTCTTTGGAGGCAAGTGTCGACCCCACGGAATCTAGAACTTCTTCGAAAGGAACACTTTGAAGTATTCCTCTCGACCGGGGTAATACTATGGAATCCACTCAGGAGCTTATTCCTGTCATTCTTCTTTAACGAATCCCGAAAATTTAAACAAAATCAGGAATGGATAGGGATTATGGAACCCTCGACGAGTTACCATAAGCTTGTTGTGGCGCTCGTTTATGCAGGTCTCCGCGACAAGCTACTCGGACTTCATGATGCTTCAGCTGAAAATCAACTCTAGCCTTCTAGCCTCAACAACCCCAGGCTCCAAATCTAGCATGGAACAATTACGTCTTTCTTTCGGACACTCAAAAGACAAGTTTAAGAACCGGCTTGGCTCCGAGTCCCCTACGTCTCCTCCCCGCACCTGACTCGAGCAGTTCTCCAGCCTTCTGGTACGATAGCCTTGGGCCTGGAGAGATAAGGCCGCTCCAGTTACAATCAGATCCGAACTCGAACTCGATTATCTCAGTAACATGTCGTCAAATGAGTCTGTCATAAGACTCAGTAACCGCATACATCGCAGTCTCCTACGCATGGGGTGACCCCAAGCCGATGCACAACACCAGAGTGAACGGCTCACTCTTCGGCATCACGAAGACTCTGTTCGAATTCCTGATCCGCATGAGTAAATCTGCCGAAGACTATCCATTCTGGATCGACGCAATATGTATTGATCAAAGCAATCTTGCAGAATGTGCTGAGCAAGTGAAGCTGATGCGCGAAATCTACTCGAAAGCCGTCTTAGTTCAAATCTGGCTTGGAGAAGTAACAGAGGATACCGACAAAGCAATGGACTTTATCGAGGAGCTAGAAGAGCACTTAGTCAACACTTTCAGCTTCCTGATATCACCCGACACGGTGTCCAAATTTCTCCAGCGAACCAGCGAATGGCGCGCATTTGGGAAGTTGATAGAAAGACCGTGGTTCAATCGTATTTGGGTTGTACAGTACAGGAGGTGGCCCCTGCCTCTCGTGCTAGCATTCGTTATGGTGAGAAATACTGTCAAAAAGAAAAGCTTTGAGTCTGGGACAGACTCTCAGTATCTTTACTACGCATAAAGCGACGGATCCGCGGGACAAGATTTAGGACAAGGATGATGAGGCATGGGAGCCTGACTATCGGAAACCCACGTACAAAGTGTATGAAGAAGTAACAGAAAGGTTGATGTAAAAAGAAGGGAACTTGGAGTTGTTGTCCATTTTGGTTGGGGGTGGGTGGTATCGTTGCACCAGAGAAATCCAAGGGTTATCAAGTTGGGTTCCGGATTATTCTCGCCATACCGGCGCCCCGCCTCTTCGAGATGGTGATGCTGGTGGTGCTTCGAAATACTCTTTCAGTTTTCATACCCATTTTAAGGATTTGAGACAGCTCCGTGTCAAAGGCCGTATCATACGCCCAGTCCGCGAACTTGGACCTCTTTATGAAGTAGCCGAAGTTAAACTGACCAAACAGACAAGTTTCTTCTCTTGGCATCTCGAAACAGCGGAGGGTTTCCGGGAGCCTGACAATGGGATCGAATTCTGGCGAACCTTGGTGGAAATTCAGTTCCGTACCCCAAAGATCCTCATCCATATCTAGAAGAAGGCTGGTTTTTCGAATGTTACAATTACTTCACAGATATCTCCCAGCAAGTTTATGATAGCGCGCTGCCTGTCGATGAGCAGCGATACAACAGCGTTGAAGTTGACAAAGCTCAAGCGTTTCGGAATCCGTTGCAACCCTTGGGCGGAGGATGTGTCGTACTGAAAGCGACGCTGGTAGTAGGAAGAACGGAACATTGGGGCTTGTTCCTCGTGGGGTTGGGGCTGGGGACCTTGTTTGTATCATCAATGGAGTGAATACACCATCCTAGTGAGGAACACCGGACCTAAAGACCTTTTTGGGAAAGGAAGGTTTAGACTGATCGGCGAATGCTACGTGCATGATTTGAATGATGCGCGGCTTTTGACGATTGTAGATTTAAAGAAAGAGATATCATCCTAGCCTAATAAATAGAAACATATCCACAGTGTTGGAATGATGGAGGAAACCTGAGGGGTTATCGAAATATAACAACAAAGCGAGGCATCCACAACTAGGTCCGAGTCAGTACGCAAAGAAAATGCTCAAATGCCTCTTCAAGCACATATCGAACCACTTGTCCAGGTATCACCATTAATTATGGCATCCATATTCTGCCAGCAGGCACAAAAATCGTCTCAGGAATCTTGAAGTACTTCGCAAATAATTCTTCGCATCTCCTCAGAGGTTCGTCGATTGCGTAGTAAACATCTTCGAGCTTCAAAGGAAGGCTCATGCCCATCGGAAGATGCAGACCTATGAAGCCTTGGGGTTGGGCCGGAATCATAGCCATAGCCATCGGGTCGATTTCCAACTTCTTTCCTTCCGGCCAGCAGTCGCGGAAGGTTTTAACATCGAAAGAGCCAAGTGTTCCTCGTTTGGCGATGAATTCGAAGACTGTCTCAAGTGGAACCAGGGCACCTCGAACAATCATACATGCTAACCAAAGTTCGGGAACCATGTAGGAGAAGCAAAAAGCTACCTCTGGTGTGTCATTCATCTCATTCCTGAAGTCGAAAGAACTGAAAAGCGCCCGGTTCACCTCCCATACTGCACCGTTCTGGCCGTTCAAATCGACAACGTACTCTATAGCGGCGATGTCGATAAGCCGAGCGTCATAAAGATCCATGAAAACCTCGAAGACAACAGATTGTACCCGGAGGCGCCACATTATTGCTAGGAGAGCATGGTTTCGGTTGTTGCGCATTTCAGGTAGATCCTTTTTGCTGATGTCGAGGATCGATCCAGCTACACCGACACCTTCGTTATAATCCCACCCGCCAATGCTGTCCAGTTCTTCCTTCAGAAACACATCGACAGCCTCACTGTATGTTTCGTCTATGACGTTCCTTTTGGCTGCTTCGGTGATAAATCCAGTGTCCATTTCATCCCGAAGATATCTTGACACGGCCATTTTGATAGACTTTCAAGTTGGTGCGCGGGATTTCAAAGAGCTGGAAACCGCACTTCAAAGTAAAAATTCTCGGTATTGAAGAAAGGGCGAATGATCCCAATAAATATGTCGCAAGAGAGTGCCCAGTTCCTTTGCCAAGCACTAGCGTTAACGTGGACAAAAGGGGTCTCAGCGCATGTATGCGGGAGCTAATAAATCGGGCGAACAAAAACCAGGAGGCTCCTTGGGCAACAAAAGTTTGACTTGCAAAAGAAAATATTCATTTCATGTGAAGATAAAGGTTTTCCTTTCGCGGCTCAACTGATGGTTGCACCCCCACGCTTTCAACTCAGGCGAATCATTCGGCCTTAATCACCCACGCCTTTTCAGAGCGTGGGGGATGAAGACGAACGCACCATCAGCGAAATAAATTGAATTATTCATAGGAACCCTGGACCCTTGTTTTGAACGAATTGCTTCATGTTCGATTTTTGAAGTTCGTGCTGAAAAGACTTGTCTTTATTACTTTTGGACAAGTTAGACTGATTTTGATAGAAACACGAAATAGTCAATACATGTTATATAGGTAAGCAAGCTGGCGTGAAAGAAATCGGAAGGAAATCTTAAGTCGAAAAAAATTAAAATACGGTAAAGATGTCGTTCCCAGACGTTCATTAGACTGCGTTTACTGGCGGAGTTTGATTAGGCCATCTGCAGCTCGTTAACTCAGTATCCATTGCAATCGGCGTAACCTGCGGTCCACTCGGTCAATTGAAATCAATAAACAGCCATTTGAGGACGTAGGACCTCAGATGCTAGGTGAAACAATCGAGAGCTCCATACCCCCAGGGGGCCGGGGGTTTGCTGCTTGCTCTGCAGACTCGAGTGTTTTTGGTTGGCCACCGCGTGAGAAACGTCCATAGATTGACTTCCTGGCCGAGGGCTCAAAACTGATGCTAGATTAAGGGCGAAAGCGCCGTAAAAATGAGACTGAAGATACTTCTTCAACAGTCTAATTGATGCCGGCAATTGACACAACGGCAGAGCACCTGAGCACGCTTCGGTAATAAAATAGCATATCAGGCCTATCAAGCGCCGGATTGAATGGCACAAGTATCTTGTACAGCAACACTATTCAATGACTTTGAGCCGCAGTGATTTGTTTCTCAGTGAAGATTTGAGGCTGAGAAGGACTTTATTTCGGAAAACTTCTAGCATCTTGGAGGCGCTCTTGCAACCCTTGCTGACTAAACATAAAATCTGCCAGCTCTGCCTCGCAGATCTCCATCGGCACAGCCTCGTGACCTCGAAAATCAAATATATCACTCCACTCGATTCTCCTCATATTTATCATACCATTTAATTCTTCTTCAATCTCTTCTCTCATTACAAAGCCAACTTGTATTTCGAAGTTGAGAGTGGATCGAAGAGTCGCGACTACTGTACCCCACAGAAGTCGCCCCCACAGCCTCAGCCTCGCGCAAACCTACCGCCAAGGTGGCACCTCCAGTCAGACCATCCCCAGCGCAAACACAAGACTATAACCACACACCCATGTGCCTCTCGCACTCTTCCTCCATTCCCTCCCCAACGGCCCCCTCTTCCTCTGGCCCTCTTCTTTGCCATCTTCTCCGCGATTCTCACGCAGTGTATCCGCTACATCACGCCCGGCGTGGGATACAAGCCCAAGACGCCCAAGACTCCCACTCCCATTCCCGCTACTACTACAACTACGACGACAGGAGATGTTGAAAGCACAGCTACTCCCTGCCCCGCGAACCCTCCAACCGATCTCGAGGCCGGGGGAGAAGTACACGGGGAGGACCCACCTCCATACGCATCCCCAACCTCCGCACCAACATTCGTTCCAGCAGCACCAGCTGCGCCTGAAGAGCCAGCAAAATCCAAAATCAAGCGCTCTTCAGCGACGCAATTCGTCCTCGGAACAGCCTTCTTCCTCCCCTTCCTCTTCAACATCCTCTGTCTAGAGCTCTCAATCCAATGGCTAACATTTTACCAGTCCTGGTCGCCCTCCTCCGCCACGGCACAAGTCCTTCTCCTGGCTATTCTTCCTCATCCCCGGCCTCTTTGTCAGCTGCGGAGTAGTCTGTTGGGCTATGCTTGTACGGGATCTTGGGGGAAAGAAGGCGAGGGAGAAGAATAAGTGGGAGGAAACAGCGATAGTTATCGTTGTTACTTTGTCATTTCTCGTGGTGGGGACGTGCGCGATTATGGCGGTGCAGGCGTGTCAGAAGAGGTTTTGTGGTGATGCGTTGGTTGATGAGGAGGATGAGGTGGAGATTGGGGAGTTGAGGAAGGTGGAGGAGGTTGAGGCTGAGATGGAGGGGATGGGGGTTAGAGGTGAGGAGAATGGCGTGGGGAGTGAGGGACATGGAGTTGATGCTGAGAGAGAGGAGGAGAGTGTGGGTTGATTAAGGGGATGGAGAATTGAGTGTTTTTAGATAGCCTTGAAACGAGTTATGAGAAATGAAACTATTGAATTACAACTGATCGGGACTACCGTAAGACGACGTAATGAAGTCGAGAGGCCTAAAAAACGGTGGGAATTGTTTGACGCTCGGCACACTTGATATGCGGGTAGGCAAGTTGAGAATCATGCTATTCAGTATGGTATTAAAGCAATTGAGCATGTAAAGCTTGAAAGAGGGTATAGCAAGCCCATCCAGCTCTAGTGTAAACCGACCATTTTGTGCCATCCATCCATGTAATCATGAACACCTCGCAATACTTTGTGTGAAGGTCCCAGGGAGTACTAACAGTCTACTTGCTGCGTTTGTAGATCTTGGCCAAGAAGCTCTCAAAGACAGTCTTCTTCAAGCCCTCCGATTCATCAATCTCCGCAATCATCTTTCTGATCTCACCAACGCGCTTCTCCTCGTAATCCTTGTAAATCTGCTCCAACTTCAACTCATCGTAGAGCTTCTTCACCGCAGCCTCCTTGGTCTTGTCCTTTTGTCCGTAGTTCTCCTCTAAGACTTTCCTTTGCTCAGGAGTGGCAATTGCCAGAGCCTGGTTGACGAGCCAAGAGCACTTGTTGTCCAGAATATCCGTACCGATCTTGCCAATGTGTTCTGGGAGGCCGAAATTGTCGAGGTAATCGTCCTGGATCTGGAAGTATTCGCCGAGAGGGATGAGGATTTGTTCGGCTTGCTTGAGGTTCTTTGGTGTCGCGATGTTTTGGTGGTAGAGGGCAAGGGCAACTGGGAGGTAGAAGGAGTAGTATGCGGTCTTGTAGATGACAATGAACTGGTACTTGGCCATAGAGAAGTTATCCAGATCAACCTTGTCCTCTGGCGCAGTGAGCAGGTCGCACAATTGGCCGAGTTCGGTCTGAAAGGTGACTTCGTGGAACAGCTCGACGATATCGATGTATGAGGGGTGCTTGCGGAAGTATTTCTTGAGGAGGCCGTAGATGGCAGCTTCGAGCATGAAGGCATCGTTGATGGCAACCATTCCGACGTGAGGTTGGCGGTACCAGCACGGCGCACCGCGACGAGTGATGCTGCTGTCCATGATATCGTCTGATACCAAGAAGAAGGCTTGTAGGAGCTCGGTCATCCATCCCAGTGTTGCGGCTTCGAAGTATTGCTGTTCGGATAGTGGGGCTTCGAGGATCATGGAGACGGAGTCTGGGACGGACATGCCGCGATTGCATTTTCCTCCGATCGCGTTAGCATAGAGGGACTATCATGGAATCAGCATAGGAAAGCCTGCAAAGCTTCAAAAAGGGTAGCCTACAGCTTTGTACCACTGGACGAACTCTTCTGGCAGATTGTACTGCTTTGCGTGATCGAGAATGTCCTCGACGAGCTTTGGGAAGACGGATTCGAACTCCTTGAGCGTGGTAGTTTTCGCCATGTTGATGTCAATTGTGGAGTGAGGTAGATGGGAAGAACAATTGATTAATTCTATGATTCTATGTTGAACAAAGAGGTGGTTAGTGTGAGTTGTGCCTGAAAGAAGATCAGGGGCAACAGCGGTGAAGAACGTGGGGTTCCTTTTTGGCGGCAGAATTGGTGGTGACGCGACAGGGGTCAGCGTCGCGATTTCCAAGTGAGCGATGGAAATGCACTTACACCTCAAAGTTGTCCAAACCTTATCATTCTACGATCCCACGTTGCGCACGAATGGAATTTGGATTTACCGTCCTCAGATAATCTGTTAAAGTGTCGATAATTCCTGTTCATCGACGCGTCCATTTGTACCTGTCCGCAACGAACGATAAACAATAGCGATTCTATCAACAATTTATTTCGACGACGCTGCTACATGAACTTGTTCCTGGCTCTTAGCCGGCTAGAAGTTTTGGAAATGCCGCTCAACGAACATGATACCTCGCAGCTGCGAGCTACACTACAAGAAGCTGTGGTCAAGTGCTCGGAACGATGTTTATACCAGTCTGCGAAATGGTACAGTCACTTTCTGAAGACTCTTGTGGCCAAGGCTGACAATGGGGCAGGGCGGCAGAACTCCTCACATCGATTCCTACAAACGAAGATATATTGGAACCAGAAGACTCGCAGATGACCGAAGTACCTTTGGAGGGCCTACCACCCATTGTTGTCACGGGAAACCTGGACCCCGAAGAAGCACAACTAGAAGCCAAGGAAATAAATCGATACTTGTTCGCGAAGTCCCTGTTCGACTGCCGAGAATACGATCGGTGCGCAGCCGTATTTCTGCCAGATACAGTCCTATCTGGGATCCTCTCGGTGTCATCGAAAGGCAGCCAGAACGCGACGTCGCCCAAAGGAAAGGGCAAAGCGAAAGCCACGACTAGTCGAACAAACTCCATCATCCCGCCAAGTATGCCAAAGTTGAGCCAGAAGAGCCTGTTTTTGGCCTTGTATGCGAAGTTCATGTCTGGAGAGAAGAAGAAGGATGAGGATAGTGAGATGGTTATGGGACCACATGATGGAGGGAATGTCGTGAACAAGCAATTGGTAGTCATAAGCCGATTCCTGGAGAGCTGGTTTCATGAACGAATGACTACAACTGGGGAAGTTGTAGGGAGCCAGGGATGGCTTGAATATCTGTATGTGTTCCAATGGATTGAAGAATCATGGCTAATGGACATAGTTACGGCATGGTCCTAGCGAAAGACAAGAGCGAGGAAGAAGCTATGAAGTGGCTCATAAGAAGTGTCCATCTGTATCCCATGAACTGGGGGTGCTGGCTTGAGATGACCTCTTTGATTGCTCAAGTCGAAGATGTAAGTGTCCCATCTAGGTCCCAAGGAAACTGGATTAAAGAATCCGTCAGGTTGGATATTGGGCTAAAAGCTATGTAGCTCAACCGAATATCTCCGCACCTCCCCCAAAACATCCTCACATTCATCTTCCATCTCCACACCTCCCTCGAACTCTACCAATCGTCACCAAACCTCTCCAACTCCCTGGACCAGCTACTCTCTATATTCCCAACGAGTCCTTTCCTCCTCACATGTCTCGCTCTCTTCGCCTACCACACGAAAGATTTTGTCACGGCTGACAACCACTTCAGCCACCTCCTCGCTCTACACCCGCATAGACTCGACTCCCTCGACCACTATTCCAACATCCTATACGTCATGAATTTACGCCCGAAGCTCTCATTCCTGGCCCATCTTTGCTCTTCGGTCGATAAATTCCGACCAGAATCTTGCGTGGTCATAGGAAATTACTATTCCTTACTATCTCAACACGAAAAAGCTGTGCAATATTTCCGACGAGCCCTAACCCTCGATCGATCTTGTTTAAGCGCATGGACACTCATGGGTCACGAATACGTGGAATTGAAGAATACTCATGCGGCCATCGAATCATATCGCAGGGCCGTCGATGTCAATAGAAGAGACTACCGGGCATGGTATGGTCTGGGACAAACCTACGAAGTGCTGGAAATGCACGCATATTCTCTTTGGTATTACAAACGAGCAGCCGGGCTTAGGCCATGGGATGGAAAGATGTGGATGGCAGTCGGATCATGTCTTCAGAAGATGGGCAGAGATCTAGAAGGCATCAAAGCTCTAAAGAGGGCATTGTTGGCTGACAGCTACTACGATGCGGGTGTGGAAAGTTCCTTTGGGAGCGGAGGTCGGGAAAGAGGTGGGACCATGGATCCCGAGATTCTGCTGCAGATTGCGGGGATGTATGAGCGACTGGAAGACGAAGGAGAAGCGAAGGCATATATGGAGATGTGTGTTGCGCAGGAGGAGGGAGCCGGCGATAATCTTGAGGCTTCAGTCATCAACATACACGCTGATTCGCAATCGTCGGATGATGAATCAAGACCTGGGGTGGCGATTGGTGGAGGAGGGGGTGATAATACTGGGACCGGAGTGACGGCTGCGACTTCGAAAGCACGAATGTGGCTTGCCAAACATGCAATGAGGACTGGGGATTATACACGAGCGATGCAATTAGCGACGGAGCTATGTCAGGATGGTGTTGAGGTAGAAGAAGCGAAGGCTTTGGTGAGGGAGGTCCGAGTGAGGCTGGATGTTATTGGCGAAGAAAGCCCATAATGTCTATTTCTGGGTCGAGAAGAATCACAACATAAAATTCTTGCTTTGGCTAACTCTGATCGTGGTATGTTGATTTCAGTACTCTTCAATCTGAGGCTTTACTGTAACGACTCTAACCTCGTCGTTCCTCGTACGCGTGACCTGGAAGCCATTCAAGCCAGCCGTTACTTTTCCCGAAAACTCTGAAACTCGCAAGGTGCGAGGAACCAGACCACACAAAGTCTCTCTAGATAAAATATAATAATTTCTACCGTTCTATTCCTATCCTTCTGGCTAAACCAAGTGCGTTCAACTCTGCCAAAGCAAAATACAACTTGATTTGCTGGAACATTTAATTAAAGCCAGACATTCACGAGACTTCTCAGCCTCATCTCCTTTCAGCCCTTTCGGAAGCAAGGAGGCCCGAACCATCCTTCCCGCGGTTTCAGCCGTGTTTGACTCGGAACGCGGTTAGGAATGCTGCATTGATTTTCTCAGGGCATTAAAATGTGGAATCCCCACGCACTTTACTTTCACCCCCATCTCACAATTGCGGGGCAATTTCTATTTTCATACCCTTCTCCACTATGATGGAGACCAAAACGTACAATCAGGAGGAAATCGAGAAGAAGACAAGTGGTGCTAATGATGTCCAGGATGAGCTGGCTCGAAGGTTTAATGAGGAACAACATAAGCAGTCATGGCCGGAGGCAATGAGGAATAGTCCTAAGGCTTTGCTGTGGTGTAAAGTTTTCCCTTCCAGTAAAATAGAAAGCTGCTGATTGAGAGAATAGGTTCATACGCATTATTCACCTGTATCATGTGGGGATACGATGGTTTGGCATCTTCTGTCAGTTCTTCGTCTCCCACCCCTACATTTCTAACCTCCTCAGATCGTGCTCGCAATCGCCCAATTCAGACAAGACTACGGCACCTCATTCAACGGCCAATTCGTCGTCCCTGCAATCTGGCAACTGGGTCTTGGAGGCGCCAGTCTTTTCGGCCTTCTCTTCGGTGGAGTCGGCGCAGGATACCTCTCGAAGCGCTGGGGTCGTCAGCTCTGCATGTTCCTATCCTACTGTACATCTCCTTCCTCCTTTCTCCATTTCCCTCCCCTCTCTCAATCATAACCAAACTAACAAAAAGCAGTATTCACCATTGCAGGCGTCTTCCTCCAATACTTCTCCTCCCCGTCCTCACCCACCTCCCATGGAAACCTCCCAATGCTCTTCGGCGGCAAAGTCCTAACCGGCATCCCACTCGGCGTCTTCATAACTATCGCTCCAACCTATTGTTCCGAAGTCGCTCCTTTGGCCTTAAGAGGCGCTGTCACGGCCGCCGTAAACTGGAGTATAGTGTTCGGGCAATGTCTCGCGTACGGTGTTATGCGGCAAACTCAATACTCTGCCAACTCCAGCTCATACCGTATTTTATTTGCTGTGCAATGGATATTCGCTGGTGTCGCTTTAATGTTGTTACCTTGGTTCCCCGAAAGTCCTTATTTGTTGATAGCTCAAGGAAGAGAGGAGAAAGCGCGGGCTAATGCGGGGAGATTGTTTGGTGGTAGATGCGATGTGGAGGGGCTTCTGGCGAGTGTGAAAATTGACTTGGAGACGAAGGGGAAGATGGAGGGAGAAGCGAGTTTCAGGGAGTGTTTTCGGGGAACGAATACTGTGAGGACTTTGATTGCTATGAGTACGTTCTTTATTCAGGGGAGTTGTGGTATTGCATGGATTATTGGGTAATTCTCTCCCTACCTTTCTCGATGGTGCTGAAGACCTTCTAATGCATTTAGGTATATGGCGTATTTCCTCGAGCTAGGCGGTTTGAGTACGGCAAACGCATTTAATGCTACGGTTGGACTGTCGTTCCTAATGCTGGCTGGGAACATGGTTGGCTGGGTCTTCGTCGAGAGATTTGGTCGTCGTGATACCGCTCTCTATGGCACGCCTCTTCCACTCTGGCTCTTCGATTTTGGAAGCTAACTGAAACCCAGGCTCAATAATCCTAGCGGCAACTCTCTTCCTAATAGGCATAACAGCCCTAATCCCCTCCAAATCCGCAATTTGGGCCCAAGTCTCCCTCATGGCCGTCTGGTCCTTCACCTACCAATCAACCATCGGCTCCGTCGCCTGGCCCATCATCACCGAAGTCTCCTCCTCCAAGCTCCGCTCACACACCCAATCTCTAGCCACCGTCACAACTGGCGTCGTGGGAGCGGTATCCGGGGTCTTGTTGCCGTTTGCGGTTAACCCGAATCAGGGGAATTTGGGGGGCAAGATTGGGTTTGTTTATGGGGGCATTTTGGCGGTTTGTTGTGTGGGAGTTTGGTGGTGGTACCCGGAGACTAAAGGTAGGACTTTTGGGGAGATTGATAGGCTTTTTGAGAGTGGTATTAAGCCCAGGGCGTTTGGGAGGACGAAGTTGGAGTACTTGTGAGATTGTTGTGCGGGACTCAGACGAGGGAGAAGAAGGATAGGTGTGATTGTAAGTAATGATACCAGTATCCATAAAATGCTTTGATGCATGTTCTGCAGGATTTATAATCGCTCATAGGAAAGAATATGTAGAAATTGATTTCCATCATCCTCAATTGAACCACTTGCAAGTACAACAAGCTCACCAGAAATCCAGATATAAAAGACTATTTATCATGTCCTTCCCCTCCCAACCCTAAAATGCCACTTTATCGATCCACACTTCCCTCAAATCTAGCCATCCGAGTCATTGGTATAGTGTAGAGAGTGATCGAGCGGGTACGAATGCTTATTGGTTGAGAGCTTTGCAGTTCAGAGTAATGACCTGCTGTAACGACTCATTAAATTCCGCACACTGAAGTCCCCACCTAAAGCCCGCGTCGACTTACAAAATTTTCACCCTTGCAGCAAGCGTACATACATGGGGGTGCGCTGGAGTTCTGGCTGTGTATAATGTGGAGTACACATTAACATACCATGCCCTCGGTGCACCTGAAAGAAATACTCTGGGCTGAATTAGTTCTTTAATACTTGACTCGTCCTAACCTGGGTTTACTATGTCTCAACTAGGTCTAGTATATTTACTATATATAATAAGTGATTTCTAATTAAAAGTATCGAACTTTAGAAAAACTTTACGTATAATATTCTTAATTAGTAAGTATAAAACTTTGCTTAAAAAACATATCATCTCAGTAATGCTCTGCTCCCGGGATTTATGGCCCTCGCGCACCAGCCGCCGCTTTGAGTTTCTATCCGGGATGTACAACGGCGCTAGTTAAAACTAACGCGTGACGCGTCCAAGATCATGCAGAGCCATTTTTCAAAGCGGGGCATCATTTTTATCCCTGTCCAGTGCATTTCCCTGGCGCTACTGTCATTGCATTTGGAGGAACAAACGTCGCGTACACCTTGCTTGGCCGGAGTTATTGCGCCTAAAAGTAAGCACATGTGCCTCAAGAATATTGCACAGGAGGAAACCTTTCGGCCAGAATGTCTTTGAGTCAGGGTTCGTCCAGGATTCGGACGACCTTCGTTGATACAAGGCAAGCTTCAGACGCCTCACAAGGTGGCCCATCCTATGTCCCGTATCTAGCTCTTCACGTCTTTACTAGTCAAACTAACAAACCCCCAACCTTAACATCCATTATTTCAAACTAAGGACACTGCCTTCCTTCTACCCTCTTCCGCACCAATGCACACTGAAGGTAGTGCCAAGCCCGAACTGATACACTAGCCAAAGGCTGCGGTTAGAACACCAACCACAGCCCGTTGTCATATGCAGGTTTTTGTCGCACGCCCAATCCCGGAAAGCATCCGACTGGTGGCTGCCGAGGCTACCCCGCCAGCCCCTGGAACAACTGTGCCTCTCATTCACCACCAAGAAGCGGACGGGTGAACCGTTTCGGACAGACATACATGCAGTAGTAGCTGTATGAAATGACTTGTATTGCCCAGCTTAAAAGCACCTTTCCTGTGTATTTTCTGCCTTGATTTTCTTGTCATCTACCCTAACCCCTTCCATTCCGAAATTGTTCTTGCTTATAGCAGCTTAATTCTCAGGCCATGGCGAAATCCGTATGTGTCCACTTGATAACCTGTAGTCCACCATCCGAGACGCTCTAACCGGAACACAGCACCTCGCAACTGCATCCGTTGCCACGGAGTCTACGGGAGATAGCTCAGCTGGGGCTTTCACTCCACGGAGCGATAGTACCGCAAGCTTCTCTTTTGAGCCCACCGATGGGAACACTTCTCACTTTCAAGGACGGTCTGAGGATGATATCCCGGCTGGCTCTTCTGCAGACCAAGCGATCCCTTCAATTGAAAGGAACTTAGATGGTTCATCTGACGATAACTATGCGACGACTACGCGGCCCCCTTCCACCACTCGGCCGAGCCGTAACGCTTCACGTGCCGCGAATGCCAAAGGGAAAGCCGTGCTACGTGAAGGGCATGGAACTGATAGCATAGATGCTCGCCTAGAAAACATGCGCATATCCAGTCCAGACTCAAGACTAGGCATGTCTGATGTGGCTGCCGCCATTGAAGGGGTGGCGAGCGGCTCTGGCAACCAAGCCGCACTGCTCGACCCTAGATATCCAGGTATAGAAGACAGCTCCTCCAGTCGACGAAGGCGATCCAGTTCGCGGGTCAATATAACGCCACATGACGTCCGAGATGAGGAGCCTCCACAGGATCTCTTCCACGAGCCGGCCTTCCAGCAGGCCTTCAGAGATGCCAAGGGGCTTATGTCCGAGTTGGCGGATGTGCTTGGAAGCAGTTCCCTGCATGTTGATCCTGATTCTACAATGCAGCGGCTACATAGGGAAGCTGTAGATCTAGCCCACTTCCAATGCCCATCATCTCGGACTGTAGGTTTTGTTGGCGACTCGGGCGTTGGTACGTTACATCATCAAGGAGGTTGACCTGGCTAATCTAAAGTCAATTGTATCCAGGCAAAAGTAGTCTCCTCAACTCGCTGTTAGATTTCCGTGGGCTTGCTAGAACTGTGAGTGGGTCCCAGCGGCCATGGTTGCACTTATTAATTCACGGTTATACAGAGCAACAGTGGAGCAGCATGCACATGTGTCGTCACAGAGTATCACTACCATGATAGTGACAATTTTACCATCGATATAGAATTGTTCAGTATGGACGAGATCACGGAACAAATAACGGAATTCCTCCAGTCTTATCGGCACTACCATTTGCACCACATGGACATGGACCGCGATGAAAAGAGGGACTTTGAAGAAAAGGCAAAAATAGCTCAAGACACTTTCCGGGCTATGTTCCGAGGACGACTTGACAGCGAGCAATTCCTCACCGATGAGCCAGAAGATTCCGTGCTAGGGACTATGCGCTCCTGGGCGCAGGACCTGGGTCCCTCAGCGATTGGCGGAAGAGAAGTCAGACTCACGCTATCAGATTGCTCTGCTCTCTTAATGCGGCTCACTTCAGAGCAGACTTCAGCCCAGGAGCCAGCAGTTTGGCCCTACGTCCGAAAGATCAAGTTCGTGTGACCGTGATATAATTGATTGTGTCTTCATATTCTAGATGCTGACAACTACAGAGTATTCTTGAAGGCACATATCCTGAGCAAAGGACTCGTGCTTGTAGATCTTCCTGGTAGGTCAACTCGTCGTTTATCCATGAAAGATGAGACTATTTTCTGACACATCCTCGTCCAGGACTTCGCGATTTGAACTCTGCCCGACGAAATATCACCGAGCGTTACCTGCTTCAATGCGATGAGATCTTTGCCATCTGCTATATCGGCCGAGCCACCACTGATGCCGGAGTCATGAGCGTGTTTGAGCTTGCCAGGCAAGCCAAGCTATCGAATGTGGGCATCATTTGCACAAAGTCTGATGTGAGCTAATGACTTCTGGGTCCTAATGGATGACATGTCTGCTGATAAATTTTCAGGATATTCGAGCTGAAGAAGCCAAGAAAGACTGGAAAGGCAAAAGAGCTGAAGATATTCAACGACTTATTGACGCTGTGGCCAGAGATCGACTAGACTTAGAAAATGTCGAGGCGCAGTTAGCAGACTATGCTGATGATGATTTATCAGAAGGGGAAAAGGATTACGAGCGAGAACTTAATCGACGCTTTAGAAAAGCTAAGTAAGTGCAGAAATATCTATGTGCATTAGGTATAGACATAGTTGACCCTTACAGGAAACTAATGGATGATCATGGATTTGAGTAAGTGCACTTAACTCTAGGAAGGATGATGAAACACCTCGATCACTAATGAACACATTCTAGACTGAAGCAGTATCTCGTCAACACCCGCAACGCTAGCGTTGTGGAAAAACTCAACGATCTCTACGGGAGTAAAGTGCCTGGTGGTGGATTGAGAGTGTTCTGTGTCAGCAACACGGACTACTGGGAGCATCGAGATCTGCCGAAGGACTATGCCCTTCCTCTCCTCCAGCTGAGTGGGATAATCGCAATCCGTAGGCACTGTATCTCCATGGTGGCAAATAGTCAACTTCGCATTGCTACGAAGTATATCCGAGACTCTATACCAGCCATCCTTGGTGACATTGCGTTATGGGTCCAATCTGGTGCAGGAAGTGTAAGCGCGGAGCGAAAGCAGGCTGTTCGCGAGACTCTTAATGCACTCGAGGCTCGACTGAGGAGGGTAAATTTGTCGGCATCTAGGTGTATGCCGAGAGTAAGCTGATTGAGTGCCTAGGACTTAAATGGAAGTTCTTCTCAGGTCTATGACATTGCAAGATCAATCAAGCGGGAGTTCAAAACACAATTGTATGAAAGTATGTACTCCTAGTCAGCCCATTACACGTCATGGCCACCTAATTCTTTGAAGGACAACGTATCTACGACTGGAGTCAAGCCGCGAGAAATGCGGCGCACGAGTGGTCTGGAGTAAGCATGATCATCACTGCCCTTTCCTGATATTCTAAACAACTAACCGAGTCTGCGTAGTGGCATCACGGTAAGCGTCCAAGGTCCAAAATATTCCGTGCCGGTGGTTGCTAACCGTACTGCAGCAAGTTATGCTGCTTTTTGTCGTAACTACGGCGACTACAATACCCCGGCGGCCGGGTCACATAACTGGAACGAAGAGGCAATAGAAAGAATGATCGGAGACCTGGCAGCCCCATGGCAGAGCTTGCGCTCAACGCTCCAGAACCGGCATGAAAGCATCTCAATATCGATCGAGGATTTGATGGATTGGGCGATTCAGTATCTAGGTAGGCTATGAGAGGACTAAAAGCCTATGCTTAGGAGCCTGTCCAATCGGCAAGATGGAGAAGACTTCCGCCGCGCTCAGGTGCTAATCATAGTTCAGGTACCGAGTTACAGGATGTTTCGGATTCCACTGCCACTCTCAGCCAAGCATTGACGTCACGCCAGCACCTTCTTATTGCAGATGTCGAGGAAGTTTGCGAGAAGTTCGAATCCGGTCTTTCGTGAGTTCCCACTCGGCAGAAGAAATTTCACGGGCTGACATTCATCAGTACTCTCAGAACGGACGCGCTCTCCGGCATTCGTACCTCTTTGATTGGACAAGCCATGGAGGGCTCCTACAAAGCTTGCAATAACCAGGGAGGTAGGTGGAAGCTCTCACTGAGAATACCTACTCTAGATTGCTAAAAGTACACTAGGTAGAGGTAGTGATAGCCGACGAAAAGAGATCATAAATGATAAACTAGAGAGTGAAAACCTCTTCGAAGACCTTATGAAAAAGTTCAGGAACAGGTTCAACGTCCTGGCTAATGATCTTCAAAGTGACCTAGAAACCGCGGTTGGGACACATCTCGATGTTTTCCGGAGGACGCTGGACATTATAAGGAGCGAGAATGCTGCATCGGAGAGCGAGCAAGACCCAGAATTCCGTGGCCGTGTGGAAGCAGAGATTGGAACTGCGAAGGACAATATCCGACGAATCCAGGCTGCGGTTGGTCTCTGAACATCTCTTGTAGGTTCATCGGCAGATACTTTGGGTGAAACTCCGGGCTAGGACGTTGTGCGAATTCCACCACATCAACCGGGTGTCGGTCACAGCGCGTGGGGTGTCAGGTGCGACCACACATTCGAGTACTTCTCGTCAAGCACCCAGCCTTTCCTGTGGCCCAACTATACTCAAACCCAATCAATCGATTGGGAATTTGGCTGATCGCGATACGAGGAGGATGATTGTTGAGGGGGTGAACACGCATAGGTTGAGCAGACGTTTCTGTTACGCGCCTTGTGTTTTGGGGACGAGCCATGCTTGCGGATTGCGGATTGTTAAGCACGCCCATTGGTGTCTGCGTCTGTAAACCGAAAGAAGTAGGAGGTTAAAGGACTTTCAGACTTATATAAGTTTTATCTGAGCAGCAAACAGGTTTGAAAGGATAGGAGGCATCGGGCTCGGTGACAGACACAGCCCTGCCTACATGTACGAAACAACAATTGGTATACAATTCCCATTGTAACTTAAATAACGGAGCAATTGGAAGAAAATATTGGCCACGTACAATTGAAGCCAACCAGGTCGTCGATACCTTGGACTGGGATTTCAAGAACCTCTAAGAGAGCCTTTGTAGACGGGGTTGATGAACTTGATATCGATTCGTAACAGGAAATAGGGCACGAGCCGCATTGTGCAAGAGCTAGTGGAGAGAACAAACCGGGAAGAAGTATAATTGACGCGAGGAACTTAGAGGTGGGAGACATGACTTGATATTGTAGCAGACGGAGGAAGAATTATGTTCTTATTGCTCGAAGTTGATGGCGGGGTTGTTTAGAAACGGTTGATTGAAAACGAAGAAAAACAGGGGACAGGGGTAAGGACTGTATTTATGGCCTTACATGATCTACCCGTGACTTGCGAGTTTCTTTGTTAACACCATGCAGGATTTAGTAGAACATTGATAAAAAGGGTTTGCATTGTTACCGGAGAATGTGAACCTGTTGTCGGTCCCATCCTTCTCGAGTCCACTTCTTTTGTCTCTCCAGGAGTAGAATTTTAGAGAGGGATTATCTCAAATATTACCATATGGAAGACCAAGATGACATATAGGGGAAGAAGAATAAGGATTTTTACATGTAAATACTTGCACTCACATGTGGCGACGGATAAAATAGAAATTCCCATTAGTATGAGACAATGGGAAGCTTCAGTCTTACCCCAGTGGATTTGCTCTGGATTTACCAGCAGGAGAGGGTTTGTCTTACCCGAAGATCCGAAGCAGAGAGGTCTCGGTTCCCATCTCTTTGCAGCCGATTCCCTCTTATACTTCACCTGAAGTACAGTAGAACCTGGGTATAAGAATCCTCTACATAAGAATACCTGACCTATAAGAATCGGTTCTTGGGCCCCATTTTTTTAGGCCAGCCAATAAGAATATCTCTTTATAAGAATATTCTTAGATAATTAGGCCCTTCAACCTTAAGATCTCACTTAATTATACCTTGATATTTTTTATAATTATATTGCTACAGCTATAAATACTATTAAAATAGAGGAAAAGAAGTATTAGTGTCATGGGGCGAATGCAAAGTGTGCAGTGCAAAAGCTCGTTTGTATTACAAGAAGAATTAGCTGAAGAAGAAAAGTGAAGAAGAATCTGCTTCGTAGAAATTAAGGGGGTGGCCGCTAGTGGCAGTGGCACAAACTGTGCGCCTGTTCACATGACAGCGCAGGGCGCTTCAGCGCCAAGCATAACATCGGGTGCAACCCGTCACAATTAGAGAGCTCTTATTAATACCGATTAACTTATAACTTAAAAGTCCAATTAAACATATCCCCCATTACAATAGAAAAAGCTTGTAAATTAGCTTACTATAGAGACTAGCTATTATAACAGGCCTAGGTCTATGTGTCGGGGAGCCCTGAAGGAGAGCCCTTGGAATAGAGGTCTGCATTTACAAGGACCGTAGGGAGTGATTTGGGACTACGGAAGCCCCGAAGGACTGGAATAAGGCCTAGGCCCTGAAGGAGTAGTCTAGGCCCGTATGGCTGATCTGGACCTGCGAAAGCCCTGAAGACCTAGGGGACCACAGGGTACAATGTAACAGCTACAGGTAGCGGGAGGGCAACAGGAGGGACCACAGTATATCAGAGAAGTAGCAATAGAGGAAGAGAGACAATAGTGGTCGTATCTGTAGTAGTTAGAAATAGGTTCTGTAGTACTTGTACGCTTGTGAATGATAAAAACTCAAGCTTGCCTCCCTTCAAGTAAGGTCGACAACCCTTATTAGAAATTAGGTGCCCGGACTAAGAACTACCACTTCGTACGTCCTATATTAATTAGAACTCAAATTAAGTTATCGCATTACTTATTACTGCTATTGGACCCAGCTGAGGTCAGACTATGATTTGGATGATGCTTTTGATATAAAAATCAAGGTAAGCAGAGGGGTAAGTCATGGGCTACGTCAAGTGTTGATCAGTGGGGGAACCTGGTAGCACCCCTTGCGTAGGCACCCGGCGGTAAATCAGACTTACGAGATAGCGTCTTTGCAAGCAGAACGCGCGGGTCTGCCTAAGGCTACTTCCACCCGTATAGATAAGTAGCCCGGCTGTCGTCAGGAGCATCAGTCACGATACAGCAATTGAAAGAAAAACCATTCAGCTCTATCCAGTCCAAGATCTCACACTCATTATCCTCCAGACCAGACTTCCACCGCTGGAGAGGCATCCACCCACCAGGGGTTGACAAGTCTGCCCGGACACCTAAAAAGTACAGCCCTGTTTTTAACTTTTCAGCACAACACAAATTAAAAATTCTGAATCGAGAGAATTATTCATTGCAATTTGCTCTACACTTCCATCTACTTTCAACTATTTAATTGATGTGGCTGGTAGAGAAAATACGGGTGCAAATTATTCGAGTGTCCGGACAGACTTGTCAACCCCTGGTGACCACATAATAAACGTTTACCACAACTCAAATATCCACATGGCCTACCCACAGTCTCTCAGTGGCCTTAGCACGCGTGAGGAGATTGCCGACACCATCGTCCGCGCTTGTCTGGGCCTCGACAGCAACAACAGGGCTCTCTGGGAGTCGGCTTGGGCAACAGACCCCGATATCACCCTGGACATCAACGGCAACGTCATGACGGGCTTAGAAAACATCAACAAGAACTGCTTCGACGGCATTGGCCCAATGGACACTTAGCAGCTGCTCACTAGTTCGCATTGACGTCAAAGAGGGTGCCAATATGGCACATATGACCGCCAATGCTCTAGCTCAGCCCTACCGCGCGGGTCAAGGCCAAGATCCCAATGCTGAGCGCATGCTGGCGGGATCCACCTATGACATTCAGGTTGTGAAGGAAGCTAACGGGCAATGGAAGGTGAAGACGTGGGTTGTCGAGGTCACCTGGAGCGAGAGTAGCTGGGCGGTCATGCAGCGCGCGTAGGCACGGCAAGCTTCACTTGTAAATTGCCGGATCAGCGTACCGGGCTGAGAGACAGAATCTTTTCTGTGCCAAATATCCGTTTGCTGCTACTTAGCGCATGAGCGTCACGCGAGAGAACCGAATAAAGTTTCTGGTAGCAGACTTGCTTAACGTTGAAATATTTGGAGTTGGCCGTTGCGCTCGTGCGACGTGGAATTAGAGTACGGCGTGCCGAGTGGCATGTATCCAATGCGGCGATTATTTTCAGACTAACCGACAAGACACGGGCCGAAGTGAAACTCTACGAAAGCCGGGAATTCTCGAAGAATTGCAAGGTCTCATTAAACAGGGTTTGAATGTTTGGTATTGGTTAGGTCTCTCCCCCCTTGCTTAGAGTTCTGCACTATCCAAAGGCAGATGCCCAGCAGACGGTGTTGTGCTCTCTTATGGCTCTTGCCAAGCAGAGGCCGTTAGTGCGTGGTGTAGAATTCACCCACTTTATAAATTAATAACAAAACCAACTTCAATCCAAGTACTCTAAATCTCACAATTATAAATAATATAAGTAAGTCGTTTTAAAGTTTTCTTTCAAAAATACTCTATTATCTCTATAAGAAATGGGACCAGCTAAATCAATTTGCCAGCCACCACTTTCCAGAATACACCTATCAACCTTGCGCTGTAGTAGTTATTAGTATGTGAATACAAGACACGTTTGTGGTTTATTTTATGAACTGTAGGGTCTTTAGCCCTAGTTTGAGGCTTTCCTTCCTATTACAAGCATATATTATCTTGGTAGGTTCAGATTTCGGAGGCTAGGAATCTTTCCTGAAAAAGGCATATCTGTGGGCTTTTGCGGGGCTTTGGAGAGCAGTAAAAGCAGTAGATATATTAGGGTAAACCGCTGTAGGAGGCGGAGGCCGCAAAGGCCAGCGTATAGGGCGATCCATGAGAGTACTTAATATAGGAATTGATTTTGGATATTGACGCTCCTTGCGTCGCGATAGAAACTACTATTAATAAGCGAGGTTGATAGTATACTCCCGAAAAGTTGATTTAGCAAGTTGGTCCGTAAGAAATTTTTTTAAATATTGAACTTAGCAAAATTATTCGCGAATTTTAAAGTGAGAAAAACACAATTCACATTTAAATCCTTAGACAACCTTACAATATTTGTGTAAAGTTAAAGTTTTAAAACCAGATATTATTTTATACTCCATAATATTTTTTAACGTAAATATAAAATCCTACTCCTATAGATCAGTGTAAGAATATCAATCAAATCAATCTATAAAAATAATAACGGGTTTCTATATATGATTTATTTGTAAAACTATTCAGAATATAAAAAAGAGCACAATGCAACCTTAGATTATAATTTAGATAATAAAGAATAATAGTCTAAATGCTTCTTAATTGAAATATGCTTTAACTTACTAGATTTTATTTAATGTTAATAATAAACTTGATTTTTGGAGTTTAATTCAGTGCGCCCAACTTGAACTATAGTCACATGCTACTATAACTATATGTAAAATTCACTTGTTTATTATATATTAAATCACAATAATATTTCTATATAACAACTTGCACTATATTAATATAATAAAGTATAAAGATTCAATCACAGCTTTCGATATTCAATTTAGTTTACTAGTTGAAAAGTTATTGAGGTTTTGTGTAAGGTGATTAATTTTTGAGAGTTGATAATGAGGTTTAATTAAAATATTAGGACTTCCCTTTTGTCCTATAGGCCTAATAATTTCTTATATTACGTCTTTATTATTCTATTTTTATATAGTACTCACACTATTAAAAAAAATAATCGTATGTTGAGACAATCTATAATGGAGTTATCGCGTCAGAAAAATCAAACCGTATCGATGAAAAACGACCGTATTGCTGAAGCCCACTAATTGGCGCAGCCATAAAATTAGTGGGTCAGTTCGTCCATCATTAGCGTAACTCTTGGTGCTTGACCTCGCGGACATCTTCAGGCTCTAGGGTCGGGTTGACGGTCAACTATCCCTCCGATTCTTATGTGAGACTCGCGATATTTATAATCCAATTACTAATACACTTTTATGATGTTATTCAATAAAAACATAAAACTTTCTGTATTCAAAAGCGTTCTTATACTTGATAAGCGGAAAAGAAATTTCGAAATCATAGACAGCGCTAAAGATCTAGCTATTGCAGTATGGTGAAAATTGCTCTTGCCGGAGGCGCAGGAAGTAAGAATCGCATTGCTACTTCTAGCAGATGTGGAGATTGACGGTTGATTAGATGTCGCCAGAGAAATCATTGACGTGCTTGTGGCCGAAAAGAAGCACGACATCACTGTCCTCACCCGGAAGGTGAGTCCCAGTCATTGACACTGCAAGGTAACAATTACTAAATTTCCTTCGAAGGATATCTCGGGCTTATCTGAGCAAGGCGTCTATTCCATAAAAGTTGACTACAAAGATAAAGTCAACCTAGTTAAGGCGTTGCTCGGCATCCATACAGTTCTCTCCTTCGTCTTCGATGCATCCGATGCAAGCACCTCTGCAGAGAAAACCCTCATTGACGCAAGTATTGAGGCGGGAGTGAGGAGATTTGCTCCTAGTGAGTGGTCAACGTAGGTTTCCTGACAGTGTCTGCGCACCAAGCTAACGAGGACAGTCGCAGCGACAGTGGAATACCATGGTACGTCGGAAAGGATGTGACCCATCGATATCTTCAGCAAGTGAACTCTGAAAGAAAGGTTATACTTCTACTCAACAAATCTTTCATGAAATTCTGACTTTCAACCAGGTACTGGAATATTGTCTGTTCCAACCAGGGCTCTTCACGAATTACTTCAGCTACCCGTACCCATCCACCAAACATCTTAATATTGCTCCTCTTCAAATTGACTTCGAACATCGGCGAGCAATTGTGGTCGGTGAGGGAGAAGCTCAGTTGACTCTCACGACAGTCCAAGATCTAGCCAAGGTTGTCGCTGCTGCGGTTGAGTATGAAGGAGAATGGCCTGAGGTAGGAGGCATCAGAGGTGGACAAATCACTACAGCCAAACTCCTTGGGCTCGGAGGAGAGATTCGCGGTAAGTTCATATTTTGAATCTGGCCTGAAAAATATTTCCTTAATCGATCGCTAAACCGCTTCTTGGCAGGCAAACCTTTCACCATCGACAGAGTAAAGGTTGAAGACCTCGAGGCAGGGAATCTCAATACGTCTTGGGTCCCAGCATTCAATCACCCTAGTGTCCCAAAAGAGCAGCATGAGACATTTGCGAAAGCGGTTGTCATTGGAACGCTTCTTGGAGCGGAGCGAGGTGCATACGATGTCTCTGACGAGTGGAACAAGCTTTTACCTCATGTCAAGCTCACGAGCATCGAGGATTTCCTCAGCAATGTGTGGAAGGACAAGCCATGATCTTCACTTTATAACTATGTTATGAATCGATTGTTTTTAGCCCTCCAAAAAGACTGCTTTTGAGCCTATACTGTTGCGATAGGTTGTTTTGTGTTTCATCGAAGTGAACGATTGAGTAAAGTTTTGGTTTAGTTATTATGCTGGAGAGTTGCACCTTTGTCTTTTCCACTAAAGTTTATGTTCCCTGATGCATAAAGCGGCAGTGAGCGCAACCACTGCTCCGAGAAGAGAAACACTTGTGCAGAAGTTCAATCAGCATTTTGACACCAGAAGACATCGACGGAGTTCATCTTACCGTGAGTATATGTTAAACATTTCACATAAGCTTCGGTGACAATTTTCCCGAGGCGCCTTTGTAGCGAAGTGACGTACCCAATATCCGAGAGAGCCCTTCTATGATCTGAGAAGCGAATCAGCATTGATATCCTCTTGTTTGACGCAACTTCTCTCTATCATCCATCCCTTCCAACGATATCCTCAACTGCTTCTTAGGTGCATTTTGCAGAACAGTGGCGGCAATACTCAGAAGACCTCCAACCTGTCCAATATTGGAACTTAGATACAACCCAGAACTGGCAATTGCTGCCTGGCAAGGATCCACGTCCGCGGTGAGCACAATAAAAGTTGTAGATAGAGCTATTCCGTTGCCGAATCCGCCTGGTATTATGAAGAGAGATTCGAGAGACGAGGTGCGTCCGCGCCAGGTGAGTATCATGATTAGATATGAAGTCACTGATAATGTTGGCCCGATTATGGAAATTATTTGTATCGTTCAGTCCTATTTAGTGTGTCAGTAATCATCACAAATTATAAGCAGTGTCGACTTGCGAACCTTCTAATAACGAAGCCAGAGAGGAGGACACCGAAAGTATTGCCGATAACAGATGGCATTGGATGAGCGCCAGCATTAGTCACAGAAGCATAGGTCGAGACCTGGAAATAGATTGGAACTGACAACATCACCTAGAACATGTAATACTCCGACTTCACGTAAATTCCGAGAAAGAAAATACCCACGGCCATCTGTGCACCAATCTGAAAGGCAAGATTCACATAGGAAGTAACGACATCCCAATTTGTGATCAACCGCAAGGAAATATCGATTCCTTTGCCCAAAATCCTTCCACTAGCAGGAGCAGGTTTCCAGTCACTACGGATGCCCCAAGTAATGCCAAAAAGAGTGGATCGGACCACGGCATCCTCTGTCCGTCAAGATCGAGAACTAGTAGACTGCAGACGATTGAAACTGAAAGAAGAATCGCCCCGAGGAAGTCAATGCGGCGTAATTTCGAGAAATGAGATTGATTCTCGTCTCCGTCCTGTGAAGAGATCTGAAGCTTCCCGGACACTAAACAGAGTGCTAGTACTGTTAAGGGACACTGTCCTAAAAATGACCTATCTTCATCTGTCAGCAAGCGTACTTATGAGCTTAGCGGTGTTATGGGTGATGTTCCAATAGTATCGGTAAGGTAAGCTCCAATTGGCCCGCCAAGACTCCGGCTGGTCGTTGCAGCGATGTTTACGTAGCTTGTCCAGGATGCTACTTCTCGTATGGAGAGTATATCTAGCGCGGATTAAATTTAGCACAGTAGAGCAGATGTGATAGTTGAGATCCTCTTGCTTACCTACAATGATAATGGAGCCAGGCAGTTGATACCCGCTCCTCCAACCCTTGCAATGAGCCTTCCGAAAACAATCTGGAGAAGAGTCTGGTTTAGTAGTCCACTGTTCGAGCAATTAGCTAGAACCAAAGACGCATTCTGCTGCAAAGGGGTCCGGGAGGTTAGCGACTGGCAAGGAAAATCAAAAGCACGAACCATATACCACATCCCACCGTGAAGAAACATACGACGTCAAAATCGTACTCTCACGCCCGTAGATATCGCTCAACTTGCCATATTAGAAAGCACAGTCAGTATACAAGTTTAATGACACTCAGAAAGCAGACTTAACTTAATAGACACTCACCAGAGATTGCGTGGTACACATTGCCAGCGTGTAAGGAAACAATCAGCCATCCTGCAATTCCCAGATCATCAAAGTCGCTGCTGATGGTTCGCTGGTGGTCACAACAGGAGACCCGACTGCATTTGCGATAAATACACCTACTCATGATGCAGTCGGTTTCAGTGTTCGTTAGAGTATATAACGAGTTGAAAGTTCAATACCTGTGATTTAAACTTCGTCGCGCATGCAGTCTTAAGCCCCATCGCCTTTTCAAACACTAAATGTCTGTACCTAAAAGGAGAATCGAAATGGACCCTGCGACGTTTCTGGGTAAGTCTTGTTGTGGATACTTTATCGGGAAAGGCTGTTAGGCACTGAACCTCCTCGTCATCGAGAGCGACAGCCACGACCCTTGTGCCGCATAATTGATAGGAACAACTTCAGCGCTCACGGGAGTTGATTGGTCAGTTATAGACTCATTCTGGTAGTAATTAATGCCATTGGTAATGTTTGATGCTGAGAAGTTCATGTCTACCAAACTTTTTGGAAAAATCCGGCAGTAAAAGAATCGATGAAATTCAACTCAGGATGGTGGACCAGGTGGGCCGATATTTTAGAGCTTTATTATACATTCCATGCCCTCTTATGAAAACTTCTTCAAGAATTTTCAGTAGTAGAATGCCAATAAGTAATGATGCGAAGGTGGGTATAGTGTCCAATTTATCCGGAGTGTTTGGACCGAGATATGAGGGCACTATTGCCCCTATCGTGTAAGAAGAACTGTATTCCGAGGGTCACTTTCTGCAGTTCACTTGTAGCCTCAAGAGGGGCGTGGGTTCTGCCTTTTGCCCAGCCGAAGGTCGAGGGGGCTTTTGCCAGAGGATTTTGGACAATGCCGCCTGTTCCAAGGAGAAGAAGTTTTACATTCTGGAAACCAGAAATACCCTTGAACGTGCGACCTTCATAGAGGTTTGCAGTTTGCAATACCGCCTTTCCATTACTTTTTCTTCAATTAGACTATGTGTCCAAAACCTCATCTAAATCCCTCTATCACGTTGATTGTTGAGGTGCATGAAGATCGTTAAGATAAACAGTGGTCGAAGGTTTCTTATGCACGCAACAGCCCACGGTTATATCGTGGACTCCGGATTGGACCGAGCAAACGTTGTACGGAGGGAGGACAGGGGCCTGACAATGGCCTTCCTATTATTGGATGAACGCTCGTGCGACCGCTTGTCGTACTTGAATGCTTTTTCGGTCTGGAAGGAGATGGCTCCGAAGACAGTTTTCAGGGGCAAGTCTCAGTCAAAAGAAGCACTCGCACAATCCACACAAACACTCGGGAGTAAGACTGCACCAGATCATGGTTAGCGTGTACTGAGCATACGAACTTTTGTGACATCTTAACCCAAATTCTTCAACCTGATTATGTCCAAGTATTCCCTTTGGCAGTGGCATTCTCGCTGCAAATGGTTGCAGGTGCGCCGACGCATGCGGTGTAGCCGTGCTTTCGCACTACAATATGCGTTCCGTCATGCATACCATCTCAATGAAATATTCAAGTCTTCAAGTATAACGCCAAACAAAGCCAGAACCCCGTTGCATCTTCATTCACTTGAATTGTCGTTTCCCCTTCTTTTGCCTCCTCGCTTCCCTGACTTGCTGCGACATGATTGCAGCTTAGGTAAGTGCACATGCGCACCTTCATTGGCTTGAAGTGCCCACACCATCTTTATGTTCATAGCCCTTTCTCTCGCTGGCAACAGCTTTGGCTTCGTTCCTCGTAGTCACCTCAGCCTTGTCTATAAGCAGATTCTTCAACCAACGATTCTCAGTCTCCAGCTCTACAATCCTGTTCTCCAGCCTGTTGAGAGTTGCTTCGTTTTCTCTCGCAGTCTGCGCCATCAATTGTTCCTGTCGCTTCTTCTTAGCACGGAAACGCGCACTGGCCGCGGTGTTGCGCTTCCGTTTCAATGTGGGTTCTTCGACATTAGTTTGCGAGTCGGTACTTTCAAGCGAAGAAGGATGTTGTGACATTGTGTTGTTGTGATAGTGACTGGATTGGGTGTAGATAGGCACCAAAGCACCAGGGGATTGGGATCCTGATGACGAGGAGAGGATGAAGCAAGGGTCGTTTTGTTGCAGTTGTTCCTGAGGCTCAATCGCTCTCTGATGGACTTGCTGAAAGGAAGATCTTCCATCCCAAGGATCGTAGCGTGGAGTTGGGACCGTTGTAAGGAGAGCTGATTAGCACAGTAGTATGTCAGCTTGCTGTTGTCATCTTAGGGGACATCTGTACGCGACACTAAATTGATTCATAACTTCAACAAAGGAGATGTATGCCAATTTGTGGCAAGATTCCAGCCACGGTCCCCTTGGGTAATTTCGAGTTGTAGGCGATGGTTGATAGAAACTTGAGGACTTTGGAACGGGGATTGGAAAGAGAAGGAAAAAAAGGGGGCATCCCCAGGTCACGTGAAATGATACGATCCATGCACCTCTTGCACTTTGCAGCGTTCGATAAGAGCACACTGGTGCTTTCACCGATTCTTGGCTTTCCGAGACTAAATAAATACCTCGAAAAATATGCATCAGGTTGGATTTAAGAAGAAGGAAGAGTCTCCGTGCATAAATGCTGGCAACTTGGCCACAACGACACCAATCGACGAGCCCTATGCACGAATGCTCCTATGGTACTGCAGCACGCTAGCTTGAAGAATTTGGGCTTGCATCTATTTTGCTTCGACGAGGTATCGACTAGTATATGATATGACTTTCGATGAAAAGACCGACTGGGTAAAGTACCGACGGGAGTATTTCAAAATATGAATGGATTTGGTAGCTTACAAGGAGGAACAGTATCGCTTTGAGGGCTCCGATTGGCACTGCGTGTCCAAGGCTCGAGCTCGCTGTAAGCAATTTCAGGGCCATAATATTGGTTGATAGGAGTAGTCGCAAGGAGTTCAAGACTTTGGAGCACATAGCCTTCCATTTCGTAGAGTTCCATGGCTGGGAAGGCTGACGAGGCGGGCTGCGGCTGCTGCTCCTCAAGCGGAGGCATGTTCAGCGCTCTGTGAGGTGCAGGTACAGTTTCTTTGTCATCAGAAGAGTCGTGCAGGTGCGACATGGCGATGGTTTTAATTTCGTGCGAGCAGGGGAGGATGGAGTGTGAAGTGTCGATTATGTGAATGCGCTGACTGCCCAAATACCGCAGTCCGATCTGATGTACTGGTACCGATTCGATGTGCGATAAGCCACCCAACAAAGGGCTTTAAATATAGGCCGATATTTCGCTGCAGTTTGTCTTGGACAGAAGAGCGTTGCAGTAAAAGCACGCATTCGATAGCGAGATGTAGCGTCTGATAGTGGGGCGGCTTGTGCACGTGTTTCCATTGGCCAATGACAGGGTGCAGAGATTTGCGTCTGACAATCTGACCCTTAGAAATCTATTTTTGAGATAGCTCTGTAACTGATGGCATTTGGTGATCCGTCTGACGTGCAAATATACTTGTACAAACGACTTCTTTATCAAATCTTTTGCTTTTGGAAGGTGAGACTTTGCAAGACGAAGAAAGGCGGCTCTGTATTCAAAGTCCGTGTCACGTGATTATCACTGCTATTGATCGAGGGATTCGCACCCAAATTGTAATGGGACCATCCGCAAGCAAGCCTTTAGCTTCGGGTGGTCGCTAAAAGTAAACCTTTTTCTGACAAGTTGACTCTAGTGAGTAATAACTTCATTAGGGTCAACTCTTGAACCCAAACGACCAGTCTCCTATCTTGCGGGTGCATCTTTCCAATTTCAAATATTTCCGAGCAGATATTAAAGTCCGTACGTCCGTCTTCAATCATATATACGCTTTAACAGAATATTTCGATACTTCTAGCTCCTCGCCTTTTTTGTTCCTTTGTCCCAGCGGACTTGCTACATGCTGTGTCGTTGTCAACTATGCATACAAGCTTCAGTCCACTTTTGGACGAAGAAAAATAACTCTAGCTTCATGTCCCATTACAGGTCGTTTATTCTGCTGCAGGTCGACGTTTGTGCTTCATGGTAGGGCATATTGGCTCATAGTGCCTGGCATCTGACGGTGTTTACTGGCGATTGGAGCCTCATTCGAGCCCCCAAGTCCGCAATTTATTTGAGGGTGCTAGCAGTTAATGGAATCAATTTCTCGGGAATATTGTTGGATTCGTACCCTAAGCCTCACGAGATATTGCTCTCGATCTCCGCGCAGTTTGTCTTTGTTTTAGAAAAATTCAGATGGCGGCGGGACGGTTTCCCCACAACGTCATTAATTTGACAGGCGTTCGACTATCCTTGATCTATTGTGATCTTCAAAGTTAAGGATTTAATCAGCTTCACATGCACAGGATCGCAGTTACCAAGTTTTAGGCGACTTTTTTCGACTAACATTCGACATTAAAATGCCCTCATCATTGCAGCTCAGCACCAGCCTCAATTCTAGCCTCATTAGCTAGTATTTAATTTCACCTTCTCTGGATTTGGATAAACTTGGTATCAATTCTTCGTACCTGCAATGGAGGTTATCCTCAACACATCTTTGGAAGCACCAAAGTGTAGTTTGTTGGACGAAAACTCGACGTATAGGTTATTGTTGGCGTTTTACAAAGGTCACTTTTTTGCTCTCCAATAGCTATTGTTCAAAACCGCCTTCTGTTTGGGGGTGTTTCTGGTTTCTGTTGTCATCGGACCATGCATGCATCCACTTACAGTTAGGCTGAACACACCAAACCCATCACCCACCCAAGCCCAGTGATTCAGGCCACTTCTTACATTCTACTATACACATCTTTGACTTGGAGTACAGTCTTGATTTTCCGTCTAAATGTGAGGCTTGGATCATGTCTAGAAGGAAAAATGTCAAGATTTGAATCATCATACACCTTCAAAGGCGAAAATGACAAAGAGATCCAAGAAGAACGACAGAGGTTCGCCGTATCCCCACGGAAACACCCCAGTCAACTGAAGCCAGCACAGACTGGACAGACAGCACAAATTCCTCAGCACTGCCATTAATCGCGAATACATCCACCCTCTATTCCTCTCGAAGGTCTGAAGAACACCGCGGATGTAGCTACTGGCACTGGGTTCGCGTATCCCTGGCATCTCGGCTGATCTCCTCGCCTCCCTTCAGACCTCATTCATGCCCTTCTCTTCCTCTGATTTATTCCCAGTTAGCCCCTTCAACTTTAGGATCTAGCTCCAAGGACTCTTCGAGGAGTTATCAAAAGATAGAGTGGCAAGACAATAGACAGGCTTCGTCGTCACGCTCGACGAAACACCCAATTCTCACCCCAGTATACGCTTCGTACAGCATAAAATACTAGAGACATTCCCAAAGCAGCACCTCGGTGTTTCTGATGTGGTGCAATGCTACTTTTGGAGGTCTAAAGAAGCATTACATGCACCAGGGGCTGCGGAAAATGTTTTTAGGCTCCATAATATGTATTGCGCTCCTTTTAGTTCCCGTTTTACTTCCGTTCTCTCTACTGGCATTTCTTTTGCAACTAAATTTAATTTTGTTAATACAAATAGGATAGTTAAAATTTGACTAAGAATGAGCAGAACCAGAAAGCTCTCTGTTCTGGGACGAATACGATATCACAACTATGCGCGGTACCCCATCAAATGATCTTGTTGTCAAAACCTGCGAAAACATCCTACAAGTCGGCAAGGTCGTCGGTCTTGATAATAAAAATTCCGTACACAATCTAAAACAGTGTAGATCTTGGGATGCAAGTCGAGGCGTTTGCAACGGATGGCCTTGGGACACAGGAGAAAGTGAAAACGAGAGATATTGGATGTCTCTGGCATCTGGATGGGGGTACGTTTCTGGTTTGGCGTTTATTTCGTTTTGTTTCCAAGAATGACAGGTTTTGGCTTCAGATCCTGCTCTAAAGAAAAAACCTCCAGCCAAAAGCTGTAGAGAAGGGTAGGAAGCTTCTTTTGTTGAGCAACGTTGATGTCAATGCTTCCATAGTCAAAGTTATGCGGCCCATCTACTTGATGACCCTGGGAAAGATGGAAAGTAAAGATAAGACTAAGCAGTAGGGAAGAAGTTGATTGAGAAGTTATAAAAGATCTGCGAGGGAGGTGTGAACCTCTCTGGGGTTACTATTGTGAGGGATTTTAGGGAGGAAATTTTGACTCAGCCGTGAGAGCAACTCAACGAACTCAGCGATGAATCTTTTATAGTATGTCTTAGAAGAAGAGTAGAAAGCTTCGTCGTTCGGCACTTAGGGACAGGAGCCGCTTGAGGGCGCATTCAAAATGTGTTTACCGGTGGGTAGGACCCTTCGAAACAAAAACATGATTTCAGAGCAAGATACTTCTATTCTCTAATCAATATAACCAATCTCTGCTCTAGCTAATTCGTCGGCAGTTGGTAGACGAAGCACTACTTTAGTCGATCCAAGCTCTGGCGTTAGATTTTTTCCGCGTCCGAGTGCGAGATATTAATGGCATTTCCTGCTCTATGTTTACTCGTACAGTATTTATGTTTACTGATACAGCAAACTAAGGCAGGCGAGTTCGATGTCCGACCCCTTCTTTGGCTGATTTAGACTCGGCCTCGTGCACTGTTGTATAGACTCAAATAGGTCTCTTACCAAATTAAATGCTCAACCAGAATTATCATCTCCTATAATCTAATTCTAGCTCTGACTCGCTTAATTAGTAGTGAAAAGTGGTCTCTGTAGACGTGTTAGTTCTTCGGATGAGTCGTATCTATGGCTTGTTAGCAGGGCTCTGGCCTCTGTCTCTTTCAAATATCCCGACTTTCCCTTCATTAGGATTATTTATTCATTTTCAGTCTATGGTCGTTGGAAGCGTTCGGGAAATGACAAAATTTGAATCAACTTCGCGTTCAAGGATAAAGAAGGCGCCAAGGAAGGTCAAAGTGTGTCGATCCTATATCTGTACCCTCAATGTCCTCTGAGATTGTTGTACAGAGTCGCATCACAAGACCCAAGCCTAATGGATTTTCGTCACTATCCACGTCTAAGTTTGAGCTACTACAGAAGCTTTGAAGTTTTCGTATCCGTCGGAACTTTGCAAATTTACAGAAAATGGCCAAATTTGAATCGGATTACGTGCTGAAAACTTACACCGAGGAAGCTCAAAGGTCTGTCCACGTCCTCTTACCCTCGAGACGTCAGTCCACGAAAATTTGTTAGGAAAAATATCTGAGAAAGAGACCTAATTTGCATCCTAGACTTGACCCTCAGCATAAATTTATCAATATCCTGAACACCTGGGCCCCTCGCAGGAGTGAAGAACATCGCCGACTTAGCTACCGGCATTGGATTCACCAATTTCTATCTTCATTTTTTTTTTTTCTTTTATTCCTGGGATTTCATTTCATGTCATTTATTTCCTTCGCCTTTTGCCCCTTTGTTACTTCAGTACTCTTTTCATTGTCTCGTTCTCTTCCTTTATCTTTCATCACCTGTTCTTTTGCTTCTTCATACTTTGCATTCTCTTCTCTTCCAAGATCCACGCTCATCTATAACGATTCTAGTATTTGGCTCCTAAAACTCTCCCAAGAGCTATCTAAAGATGGAGTCCCACGGCAATATACGGAATTCGATATGACACTCTCGCGAATACCGACCTCCTATCCCAGTAATACGACCTTCGTAGAGCATGACCTACTACGATCTTTCCCAGAGAAATATTTACATGTCAGGTTCCTAATGGTTGCACTGAAGAAACGCGATGTTGCTATGGCAGTCGAGAATATCCTCCAACTTCTTAGTGTAGACCCCATTTTCTTCATTCGAGACGATTAGCTTGAGAGAAAGAAGGAAATCGCCACCAAACGTGAGGCTAATTAACTATGAGCAGGACCAAGAGGTTGCATTTTGTGGGAAGAATGGGATTTAATGAAACTACACACCAGTCCTTTCAACTCTCTCGCAGATCAAACCTGCCTGGATACACTTGACTTTTGCCGACTCAACGTCTTTGATCTCGAGATGTTTCACACCGTTCAAAAGCTTTGTAAAGGTTGGGGAATGACAGATGCCGGGATGTATTTGACGGACAGTTTGGGAACTCAAGATATGACTGAGAAAACGAGGGATGTTGCATGTGATTGGTATCTCAACTCTAGTGTGTACAAAAGAACACGTTCATTTCCGTCGACTATTCTACCTCCAGCTTAGGAAAGATCATTCAGGCTAACCTTGATAAAAACAGTCGAGTCTGTCGTTGCCATTTATTTGTTAGCTTTGAAGAAAATAGTTTCCAAAGAAGAAGCATAGTTTGACGAGATAAGATAGTTGAGAAGTTGAGGGAGCCTTCGATGGAGGTGTGACACCAGGGGGCGTGCTTGTGAGGGTCGTCGCCAGGGGGTTGATTGGTCATGTGTTTGACTGGTGAAACTTAGCAATGAACTCAGAAACTTCTTGATCATCAACTCTATATGCTTGGACGTATCCACCAAATACGTCGCAGGGAGCAATCGTTACTACTGCTTTCAGGTCTTAAGTTGAAGATTGGAGAAGAATGAGATAGCAAAGCCCATTTCTTCTACCAACGATCCAACAACAACCCCCTTTCCTAAACAGAAAGCCTTTGGATCCACTACACAAAGAGCCTCTTTCTTCTACCTAGAACAATTAGCTTGTTTATTCTTCTGTTCGCTATACGAGTTCCTGCTCCACCAACAACCTTCCATCGGGAAAAGTCCGTAGAGAGGTATTAGTGGCTCAGACTTCTGGACAGTTTTCGACAATAGAGGGGAAAAGCATCATTCGATAAATATATGTTGATATTCTGGCCTGGGGATTGAAGAAGCCAGTGCATCGTCACACCCCCACACATCATGCATTACTCTTCAAATAACACAGAAGAGAAGATATCTGAGAAGAAGCTTCCGATCAAGAACGATGTGCGCGGTGCAAATCTGCCAGAATCCGCGGCGAGACTTCCGATCAGCCACACACGAAGACGAAAGAATTCCCGGAGTACGACGAATCCAAAACCGGACGCGAGTTCGTGATCGAGATGAAGGGGTTCCCGATTGCTGCAGGTAAGTAATAACTATGTGCCAACAATAATGTAAGAAAATTTCCCATATATCTAGTTCCATTGGTAAAACGGTCAGTTGTGTAATGTGCCTCTGCATGATGTTATTAAAGGGGGTACTTGTAATATGAATGCGAATACTTAGACGAATACGTCTCTGAGACCGAATACGAACTCGTTTATCGTAAGACAGCCATTGTGCATGAGAAGTCTAGTTACCAACCTTAAACGAGCCAGTGCTTCGCCATATAAGTGATCAACTTCTTCTTTCAATCGGCCCTTCACAAAGTACAGGTTACTAATGGCCTTGGAACTATTCGGGCCAGAGGAAGCTAGGGAAAGGATCTAACCCACAATTCCCTCTGCTCGGGTAATGGACTCAACCAAGTCAAGACTGAACTCGGTTTCTTCTCTTAATCTTGTTCATTACCCCGCTATCAAGGCTTCTCATTCTCGGGTTGAGATAGAGCGAGGTCGATTTCTACAAATAGTCGGGAGTGCCGAGTGACAAGATGAAGATGTTTTTGAATTCCACTTCCGTCCTCTCATCACAAAGCTTGGCTACAGCTTATACCATGTACCCATTTCCAGCTTTTGGTTCTTTGTTCAGGGCAGTTTTTTTTGTAAATCTCTTTCGGGTAATCTTTGCTCAAAGGAACGAGCGTAGTAGCAATGCGTCCCTTCCAAGTGAGCAATTCCTTTTCTCGGCCAACTAGGACGTTTCGACGAGCATTTCAATTATTCGAAATTTGCTAACTAAAATTTTCTATTGAAATGAAGCTGGACCTGGAGACTGGGAAGTCGCAATTCAAAAAGCCTCAGTGTTTGTAGCTCAGCTTAACCTCACGGAAAAAGCCAGCATGGTCACCGGCAGTTCTCTTGCAGGAGCATGTGTCGGCAACATCGCACCAATCGAGAGGCTAGACTTTCCTGGACTTTGCATTTCAGACGGCCCTACTGCAGTCAACAGATACGATCTAGTCAGTGTCTTCCCGGTTGGTATGACCGCAGCAGCTAGCTGGGATCGAGGTCTCATGTACCGGCGCGGGTTGCTCTTGGGAGCAGAATTCAAGGCGAAAGGGACACATGTGGGCTTGGGGTACGTTCAAAGAATATTTTTAAGTGTCTTGAGAGTTGTAATGGTGATTAATTATTTGGAAGACCTGTTGCCGGGCCACTTGGTCGCCATCCCCTTGGAGGTCGCAACTGGGAAAGTTTCTCCCCTGACCCATACCTCACCGGAATCGCAATGAACTTCACCATCCACGGTATTCAAGACGCGGGCGTACAGTCATGTTCGAAGCACTTCATCGGAAACGAGCAAGAGACTCAAAGAAGCAACACCCTTCTCCCTGATGGGGCCAACATTGAGGCAATCTCCTCGAACATCGATGACCGAACTTTACACGAGCTTTACCTCTGGCCATTTGCCGACGCAGTCAAAGCTGGCACCACATCTGTGATGTGCGCGTACAATCGAGTCAATGAAACATATTCTTGTGAGAACTCCGAGCTGTTGACCGGGATTCTGAAAAATGAGCTCGGGTTTGAGGGCTATGTCATGAGTGACTTCTTTGCCACACATTCCGGGGTCAAATCCATCAACGCGGGACTGGATATGGACATGCCTGGATCTTTAGATGCTAACAATATTGCAACTGGAGAAAGTTATTTTGGAAGAAATGTTACAGAAGCAGTAACCAACGGCAGCGTCTCGATGGAGAGACTAGACGATATGATTCGACGAATCATGACCCCGTACTTTCTCTTGGGACAAGACAAAGACTACCCGACCGTTGATCCATCAGCCTATTTCGTCCTCGCCACCACCTACGGCATTTCACTTCCGAACGAAGTACCCGCTCGTAACGTTCGCGGCAATCACTCTGCCTTTATCCGCGCCCTCGGCGCAGCCGGTACTGTGCTTCTCAAAAATACCAACTCCATACTTCCCCTCAAGGCTCCTATGGACATCGGAGTCTTTGGAAACGACGCCCCAGATCATACTGATGGCCTCACATGGCCCGACCCTGAAGCCCAAACAGGCTTCGAGTTCGGTACACTCGACGTCGGGGGCGGTTCCGGCTCAGGACGGCACACGGCCCTCATTTCTCCTCTCGAGGCTATCAAAGCTCGCGCCGCGCTCAGTGGAGCACGAGTGCAATACCTCACCTCGAACACAATCATCGCTGCACATGACTTCAGAAGCATCTACCCGACCCCGGAAGTTTGTTTGGTGTTCCTCAAGACCTTCTCGCAAGAAGGGTATGATCGTTTGTCCTTTGAAGCAGACTGGGATTCTGCACTAGTAGTCAACAATATCGCAGCACGCTGTCCAAATACCATCGTCATCACGCACTCGGCAGGTATAAATACCATGCCTTGGGCTACGAACCCAAATGTGACGGCTATCCTCGCTGCCCATTACCCAGGCGAAGAAAGCGGGAACGCAATTGTGGACATCTTATGGGGTGACGTAAATCCATCCGGGAAGCTGCCATACACCATCCCCGCCGATGAAGCAGACTACGATATCCCGATCGTGAACCTCACAGATGTGACGGACACAAATGCCTGGCAATCGAATTTTACCGAGGGACTGATGATTGATTACCGCCATTTCGATGCGTTGAATATCACACCTTTGTACGAATTTGGGTACGGGCTTAGCTACACAACATTCTCTCTCTCTTCGCCACTCACCATCACTCACCTTCCCAGCTCAAACAACCTTTCACCCCTCCCTAGACCCTCATCTCCAATAGCACCTGGTGGAAATGTGGACCTCTTCACGCCCCTTCTCAATGCTTCGACAGCTGTCTCCAACACTGGAAATGTGGCGGGGGCGGCTGTTGTCCAGCTTTATGTTTCGCTGCCGCAGAACTCCACGCCGACTGGTACGCCGGTTAAGGTCTTGCGCGGGTTTGAGAAAGTGCTTCTGGATCCGGGAGAAATTAAGGAGGTGGAGTTCCAGTTGGTGAGAAGAGATGTCAGTTTTTGGGATGTCGTGGCGCAGAACTGGAGGATTCCGAAGGGTGATATTGGGGTAAGCGTAGGCTTTAGCTCCAGTGACTTGAAAGAAGCGAAGAAAGTAAAGTTGTTGTGATGGGAAGAATACCATGCATTTCTGCTAAAACTCTCCTTTACACTACACCTCCATGTATCTCATCTTAGTCTTGATACCAGGACAAATACCCAGTTTATACCGAGCTGAAATAGGCTTATAGGGCCTCCTCATAACCGCCGAGGCATACTTGGTGAATAAAACTCTCCCAAAACATAACTCATAGCTTCGTCCTGACTTCATTACCTCCTTTTATTTCCCCCCCACTGACAATCCGGAAACGGCTTTCCCAGCAACTCAGCCTGGATCTGCAGCGCAACGAATCTCGATTGGAATCTAGCATCGTTCACGGCACCACGCATCAACCACAAACCCTCGTCTGTGCAAAAGTTAGCCCTTCCTCCATTTATCACCGAATTATTGGATTCTGAACTCACCAGAAGGTCTCATAATCCCTCTTATCTCCCCATCCAGACCTAATCCTCTAAAATGGGGCAAAGATCCCGCAACCTCATCCCCAACAATACTAGCCGCCTGAAGTCTCGCATCCCTTTGATATCCAGTCGCAAACACTACCACATCCGCATCTACTTCCTCTCCATCCTCGAATACTAACCCCTTCTCCGTGAATCGCTCAATTCTGAAACCGGACTTGACCTTGATATCTCCATCTGCAATCCGCTTAGACGTCCCGACATCGATATAATAGCCCCCTCCTCGTAAGAGAATCAAATCCGTCAGTACAGCATCTCTATCGACACGAAATCCAGCTTTCTCAAGAGCGTCAAACCGGGCTGACTCGGCGGCCGCCAGACCCCCGAGATTTATCTTCATAATTTCGTGTTCAATTTTCAGAGGTATTAGGCTGACTAGACGATCTGCCATCGGTGGTGGTATGTCTGTATTATAAATCACTGACCCATCATGTAAGCCATGATATTCCATCTCCCTCAGTTACGCGGTAAAGATAGAATAAGAGCGGAGTAGTACTTACTGGATTGCCCATGAACAATCCACTCAACTGGATAGACCGGTGTCTTTTCCCTCTGCACCATCGTGACTGAAAGTAGCCCTGCATCAAGCATATCCTGCGCAACATCATGTGCGGTTGTTGCTGAACCAATGACAATCCCTTTCTTGCCCTTCCACGGGTGACTGTTCTTGTACTTCCCAATATGCAGTACATCTCCTTTGAAGGTCCCTATACCTGGAATATGCGGAGGGTTAGGGACAGAAACACCTCCGCCCATCGAAAGGACCAAATGCGCCGCATTTACCACCAGCAAATCCCCATTCCCAACACGCACACTTAAATTCCACCCACCGTCTTTCCTCCTAGTGCACTTGTTCGTCTCAGATGCCAACCACACATTGATCTTGTACCTCTCAACATAATCCTTAAACCCCTCCGCCACAGTCACAGCTGGTAAAAGGATCGGATCATCCGCACGATACGTTCTCTCAAACGGCAGATTATTCATCTCCTTAACAGTATGCTGGCGCACAGAATCATACTTTCCAGTCCAGGAATACCCAATCTCTCCCTCTTTCTCCAACAACAAGTACTTGATTCCCAATGCACCAAGTCTTCCCGCTAACGACAATCCGTTTTGCCCTGCACCGATGATCACGACATCGAAAGCATTCTCCCCCGTACTAGAGCTGGGGCTGGGATTCGTTAATGGAAGAGGGGATGCGAAGATTGGAGACGGATCATCAGGATGTCCGCACCCCTCAAAATTCTCCAACATAGTCCGCAACATCCACACTTTCCACCCCTGCCCATCTTTCCCCTCACACTGGCATGGTACAAAACTCACGATCCCAAAACAATTCCCCACCAACCCGCCCTCCTGCTCTATCACAAACGTAAATGTCACATCAATCCATGAGGTAGTTGGGGTAAGTCTCGATACCCTTGCTTCGTTCATCTGGAAATCTCCTGGCTGGCGATGAGTCGTGTAGGATGCCCATTGTTCCACAATGGACTGAGAACCGCTGAAGGTGCGGACACGCCCTGTGATAGCAAAGAAGTCTCTCCAAAGCGCATCGGAATTGAGTGGTGCTGCTCCTAAGTTTTCTAAAGCTTCTTTGGCCAGAAGTGGAAATTGAGCAAGGTCTACGTCTTGTGGTACCAGGTCCAGCGGCAGTGAACCAGGTAGCTCGTCGAATGTGTGAGAGGGGAGTGTTGCGTAAGGAGCTGGGGTCGACATATTGGGTTGAGCTGCTTTAATCTTGAAACACAATAGACGATTAGATGAGGAGCTGCATGCTCATAAGACGGAGAGAAGATCGCTCTTGGGTAGGACGTCGTTATCTTTTGTACCCCACCTTAGGCCCCACCTCTAGGCTAAACTCTGGCCTACATCACGTGGCTCACTCCGCCGATCCTCGTACTGATTGGTAGATATATAAGAGCCGTATAATTCAACCAATTACTTCCACGCCTTGTATGCCATAAGAAATCATCGAAGTAAACGCCGAGTGTAACAGCCACAGGTGGCTGGAGGGTAACAGGAGGGGTCACAGTATATCAGAGAAGCAGCAGTTCAGTGAAAGAAGAAGAAGTTGTTGTATTGATAGTAGGGTTCTCGAGTATTCGTATTCTCTAAATGATAAACTCAAGCTTGCCTTTCCACAAGTAGGGTTCGCATGCTATACTTACGCTTCACTTCCAGCTACTATCTTCACATGCTAGCTGTACTAACTGCTAACTGTACTGCTGACTGTTCCTGACTGTACAGCTGACTGTGCGCAAGCATTTCTGAACCCTTCAGGATCTTCAAGGTCCCTGTAACCTAGACTATCCCTTTAGGGTCTAGGCTCATATTACACCAAGTGAGAAGGCCCCTTGAGCGAGTTCGTCACCTTAACCATATAACCGCTTCTTCCTACGGAGCAATTCAAGTGCTTCACGTCAACGAATGTTGGAAGCTGTTTATTTCTTTTATGAGAGCAGACTTGATGCGAGAGGCAAGTCACTGCTAAATCTATATCCCTTCAAGTATTCGGCAATTTGAAATTCATGCATGGATAGCAATCACTTCCGATTTCTCTATCTGCTTTCTAATTCGCCAATTCAATATGAGCAATTGAATTCTATCCCGAGATACGCATCAGTGTCTAGCATGCAAGCCTCTAAGCAAACCTAGTCAATAACCGAAATGAGCAAATGACAACCCAGCATCCACCGACACACCTGTCTCAGAACTGTTTACGAAGTGTGATTGATTGATTAAGCCCAAAGCTTGAATCTACCTGGAACAAGCTTCTGGAAGACCTGATCCGGATTAAGGGCCGCACTGCTAGCCGCTCCGTATGAGGCAATTGGATTTTTGGGTTGGCAACACAACGTAGTTGAGGTAGATGCTATGCAAAGGTTAGTATAAATCCCTGAAATTGCTTGAACCAACAGGGTAGTGGAGACTCACAAAGGATGAGAAACGCCCAGGAACTGAGCGGAGTTGTTCATCAAGGAGGTCCAATCTTCAGTGATAGGGGCGGCTACTATTTGTTTTCTGGGTATCATTGAACGTTTAACGTCTCCACTTTGTACTTTCCACTTTCCATCCCTTCAACAAGCTCCCCATCCATAATTCCATCAACATAACAATCCCCAATAATCACACAGTGATCATCTACTTTCCTCAGCACAAGTGGCACTCGAACTCCAAATAGAACACATATGATATCTCCTCCCCTCGCATCTGCTGGACCTAGTGCAATATAGCCTGTGTTGGAAACTATGAGTTGCCGTCCAAAGGCTGTGCGAAAAACGGTTCTTCGGCAATTTTGGCTTCGATGAGCTTCAGGTGTGCCGTACCGTGCGTTGTATTTGACACTAGACAAGTCTGAATAAAAGGCTTCTGTAGATCTTCCTGTTTTGGTGATCTCGTCGAAATTGCGGTCTGCAATCACAGTACGTGAGAGTGCGATGGACCGATCTTGGATGGGAATGCGAATATCTGTTGATGATTCGCTCATAATTTTTTCGCAGAAGCTCCACCACTGTGCGGGGATCACGGAGCCGTTGAGAGGAGGAAGTGCTTTGTTGGGAAGGCCGCCACTTAGAGTTTTTATGGTATCTACTACAAAACCTTTGATCGTTAATACACTCAAACTCTTATCAATTGTGTACTCTGGAATAGTTGTCCCGGCCGTCCGGTAGACCTCCTTATTGTGTGCATCTGAGAGGAGTGGAGTTGGATATGATGTACACCAGTCTGGTACCCCTGAAATAACTTAGCATACGATGCCTCGTAGCTCGAGAAACTCACAAGATGGAAGATGTAATTCAGGCCTCTTCAGACCTCGCGGTCGACTTAATACAAGACTCAAATAATCCTTATCTCTTCGGTCCATAATCAACTTCGCAACTTCGGCATAAACTACCACTAAAGTTTAACTCTAATCTCATCTCCGCCGCTTCCGTTTTAGTCTCTGGACGTGAGCTGCTGCTGCTTTAACCCGAGCTGAGGGTGAGCATACCTGAGCTGAGGGTGAGCATTCCTGAGCCCAGGGTGAGTATTCCTGAGCCCAGGGTGAAGTACCTGATCAGAGCCTGAGCATGCCTGAGCAGAGCCTGAGTAGAGCCTGAGCAGAACCTGAGCAGAGCCTGAGCATGCCTGAGCATGCCTGAGCAGAGCCTGAGTATGCCTGAGCACAGCCTAAGCCATCCTGAGCCATGGCCTGAGCATCCTGAGCACGCCCTGAGTCAGCCTGCGCACCATAATGTGGATCCCATTTTGGCCTCTTGTGTGCCCCGGCTACAGTTTCCTTGCCGAGTTTTGCCCGGGAATCTATTTCTGCTCCCTTACAGTGCCCCCCGCGGCAGTCCCAGCGCTCTAGTCCTAATGCCCCTGAGAAAGCTACTATCCTTACAGACACTGCTTGATCGCGGTTTAGAAAAATATATCGGTAATGATTTTGAGCACACAAAAGAGTTGCGGGAGGTGATGAGATAGCGGGTTAAGGGGAAGGAGGTGCTTGATAAGGGTTTTGTATTTTGCAGGCATAGCGAAGTGTTTTAGTGCTAGGGCGGCTGTCTTCGAGATTACGAGCATGCTGGCTGGGGAGGTAGGAGTTCGTGTGGATAAGTATTGGGGAACCCGTTTTGGATGGGGTTGAGATTGGGTGATATGATTTTTAGTTATGCGACAGTGAGTTCTTATGGCAGGTTGTGGGGTTTCAGGAGCAGAGTAAGTAGTTGAGGCGGAAGCTAGAGGAGGAGAGAGAGTCGCTGGAGAATAGGCGTGTGGATATTTTGGTGGGTGCTTTTTTGGAGGGAGTTATGTACTGGATTGTGAGAGGGAACGAGTTCAAGAGGAAGAGGGGGGGACTGGATGAGAAGGAGAAAGAGTTGGAGGAGATGATTGAGGATATGGCTATCAAATTAGGACTTTGAGGGAAACCCATTAGAGGAGGGAAGCTTGTTATAGTTGGTCTAGGGGGATTATTTGCTACCTAGGAAGAATTACAGTACTATGATTAATTAACTCTTTCTCTTTTGTGCTTCGCATAGGTTAGTAAGTTCAAGAATACAATCAAGCATTCACCTTTCCCGCATCAGATGTAGGAACATCGTATCACGCACATTTTTGTGTATTTGCACATCATTCAGATCTGCCACTTGTTCGCCTCCGCCACCTGCTCCTGACACCACGCTGCCCGCTGGTGTGGTTCCAGGTATGGCACCAAATAACTTGCTTAAATAGCACCTGGCCCTCTTGCAGACGAGATCCGCGTAATAGGCGGTAGGGAAAATACTAACGGCCTTAAAAAACCTTTCAGAACCCAATCCCCATGACAACAGTAATACTTTCTTGGCCTCCATTGTATTGTGGACCTTAGTGAAGAGCCATGCGAGCATCTCCCCTCTACTATACACAGGCAAGTAATTTATCCCTGCATGCAAGCAAATCTCCCCAAACCGTGTAAATCTCTACTCTACCCTCCGTCGCTATACTACCCTAATCAACTATTAATTTTAACCGCGATCCATCCTTTATTTACTAACCACATCCTTCGCTTTCTCAACAGCCTTGCTAACCTCTCTCAACCTTCCCAACTGCATTCTTAACCCCGCTCTCCGCCTGCTGCTTCAACGTCTCCTCCTTGCCGCCTATTTTATAATACTACAAGCACCGGTATCCTTACGTGAGCTGTGCGCCTTCGTTGACGAAGTAGTAGAATAAGAGGAGGTAGTTCTTTGGCTAGATGGCGAGCGCGTAGCGTATAAAGGTTACGGAGTAGATAACTAAGGCACCTGTTATCTTGCCGGAGATTCTGTGAAGTGGACATTCTAATTAGCTCTCTATTCCCTATTCCTAATATAAATACAAGTATAAATAGATAGAGGATGCCTTCCCGGGAATAGGAGAATGGCTCGTGCTAACGAAAGGCTTTAATAGTTAAGAGGGGAACTCTGAGTCAATAGAAGAGACGTGTACTTACAACTCAAGGCTCTTCTGCGTATCTATTACCACCGCAATCAAGACACCGAAATTCGATACCGGCCCTTAGAAATCTGTATCTTATTAGTATCAGTCCGCATCAATCGCCCTTGTTTGCTGCCAGCCGCTAGAAGTAAAGTCCTGCTTGCGTACGCGAGGACAAGTAGGGGAGTCCTAGGGAAATTGGGAGGGGAACGTACGTGTTGAGCAGATATAGTTAAGTATAGGTTTGCGCCCGAATCTTCGCATTAACTAATTTCACGAGGGCCGCTATAGTAGAGATTGTGATAGGTGAGAGAATAGCGTTAGTGTTGATTAGTTAATATCTAGTTTTTGATGGGATTCAAGATTTAAGTTTATCTGAGATTAATCCAATAAGTGGCTTCAGGTTTGTTTAACACTAGAGTCTAAATTCTTTAACCTAACAGCTTGTGAAACAACATAGAATCAAATTAGGATCAAGTATTACTACTACTCAGGTAAAACAGGAAATTAATCTTTCAATACAATTAAAGATACCAACCCACTTACTATACAGTAAAACCCCGATATAAGAATCCCCTCTATAAGAATATCCTAACAAAAACCCCGATATTCTTAGCAAATATCATGGTCCCAAAGTGGTATTTTTAGTGTAGCCCACCAAAATTATAAGAACGGCAAATGACTCGCATAACACCTAAAATATTTTTTTTGACTTGCATAACACCCAAATTAGTTTTTGTGACCAGTATAACACCCTGAATATTTAACCCCGTATATCTACCACAATCATATTACTACTGCTATCTTCATCTACCTCTATTGCCTGCCAATCACGTGCCCTCTCTCCTCGTCCATTTTTTGCCATAGGGACGCCTATATAACTCCTTGTATTATAGCCTATCTGCTGATAGTTAGTACACTGTCTAGGCTAACGATTCCAAGCTCCTTTCCTAATTCTCTTAGTCTTTGGTCGTCTACGAAGCTTAATAAGCTTAGGAGGAAGTATATTAGAGTCTGAAGATAAGTCTTTAATAGAAATTAGCTTTATAGGAGTATAATAAGTCTTCTAGTAAGACCTAATAGTATATGCCTAGTGAAAATAAGTATATGGATCCTCTGCCTTAAATCGGCAAGCTGTAATTACATAAGTATAAGGCCCTAAGTACTCATAGAAGTTCATATAAGTACAAGTCCCTTCCTGAAGATTCACAGTAAACTTGGAACTAGAATCAGGAACTTATACCTGATATACCCTATTTCCTGACTCAAAGACACGATACTAGTGGCTAGATTTAAGACGGTCCTTAAACTTAGCAAGAGGAATATCTGCAAGTTATATGCTTTGTTATAGACGATAGTATCTGTTATATATTATCTTTATAGTAGTAGACCAGATAGTATCAACTATCTTTAGTAGAGGAAGAGACTAAAGTAGATTCTAAACTAAGTTTAAAGATTCTATAATATTTGATGTATTATAGCTAAACTATAGATATAGAAAGGTATACCGGGTCCAAGACTTATGAGGGATATCATCTATATACGCTATAGTAGCTTTGTTTTCTTCCTTTAATACTTCTAAAGCCTCCTTAAATAGTTACTTTATCTTTGCCCAGGTATATCGCCAGAACAAGGGTCGGTATTTGACCCTATATCGCTATTATACATTGTCGGCAATATGCTGGCAATAATAAGCTGCTGCAGCCTTCGGGAATATAGTCTGAAGCACTATAGTAAGGCCCTTATCTCTATCAGATATAAAGATAAAGGCCTCGCTATCTATCTATTAAAAGCAATCTTTTAAGAACTTATAATACTATATCTACTACTCCTCGCTCTCTGTAGGAACAAGTGCCCATGATAATAGTAAGATATTATTATTAGTATCAATTCCTATAGCTATTATAAGTATCATTCGAAACTTTAATCTTGTGTAGTAAGCATCCAAAGCTACAAACTTCCTAAGCCACCGGCAGGCTCTTTTTATAACTACTGGAGTAAAAGCAGTAGCTTGAAAGCTATTATTATCGTCTATAACAAGGAGACACTAGTTCTAAGGATCTGAATCTTCTAATCGTTATATATATACTAGGAATTATACAAAGTAATCAGCTTCTTTGCCTTCGATTTCATCTAACAATACTTGTTTGAGACGATAAGCTTGCCGATAGCTGATAGTATTACTGAACCGTAAACGCTCATCAGACTAAATTTAGCTTAGTATCAAAGTTCTATTATTAATAAGAGAAGCCCTATAATAGCTTTTTAAGAACTAGAGAGCAGAGGATTGCTTATTCTTGTAGTGATTGATAGGGCTACAAGAATAAGGAATAAGAATAGTAATAATAGTGCTCTTTTTTTTAAGTAAAGAAGCTCGGATTCTGAATTTGCAAGTAGGATCTTTACAGATAATAATATGGCGGGAACAGTCTAATTGATAGACCTTATAAGATTCTCCTTTATCAAGCATATAATAATAGATAGCCTCACGGGCGTCTTCTATAGTTAGAAACTAATCACTAATAGTAAGTATAATATTGATAGTAAAGTTATATATCCTATAGCTTCAAAATTAATATGTAGAGGGCTAGGGAGGGCTAGAGTAGTAAAAGAGCAGTATAGATATTCAGGGTATTATACGGGTCACAAAAACTAATTTGGGTGTTATGCGAGTCAAAAAAAATATTTTAGGTGTTATGCGAGTCATTTGCCGTTATAAGAATAACCCCGTTATATTCTTATTTTTAGCTGGTCCCGAGCACATTCTTATATCGGGGTTCTACTGTAACAAGCTCTTAGAGCATTATCATAACATCGCCAAAAGAAAATTCATAGTTACGAGCTCAAGAAACACTCTAGCAGGCTTAATAGAGACTTTCATTTATAAATGCCTTTTGTGCCTGAGCTATTATCTAATAAAGCAAATAAGCTCCTGTTTTAGCTCTCTGAATCAGATATTGAAATTGGTGTCGCTATAAGCAGTGGCCACTTGGCACCTATTAAGGACCAAAACGGGCTTCCAAATCACGTTAGTCTAATGATTCCCTAGGCAACCACTAAGTAACTGAAGCCTATTCAAGCAGCCCTATTGCATACATTATCTCACTATGCAAAATTTTCACGTGGAACCCAAGTCGAGTATAAATGTTATTGTTATTCCTCAGTTCAATAACGCCTTTGTTGTTGTATCCTAGTTCTCTCACGTGCCAAAATGAAGATATTTGCTTTATTCCTTATTTATCTCGCCTTATCTAACTCTGTTGCCCTCGCTTGTCTATCTGGGAGTGTTAGGCTTCGAGAAATTAACTTATGCAGCTTTATATTGGACGTAGCAATCAATACAACGGGGGCCGCTGATGTTATTAATGCATTCTCCATCTCACACTAACCCCTAGCCGTAATTCTGACGCACATCTATTAAATAATTGCCACTGTTGTTATCTCCCACCCATCATCCTCAAATTTGGCTTCTCGATAAGTGTAGGGGATTTCCCCTATCCCGACCCGACGGAACTCTCCCTCAACACCGGCCGGTTTAAGAAGCATGACATATTGTCGGCCGAAATCATCGTCTTCGTTACGACGAGGTAATAAGCCGAGACAAACAGCTAGGTTTATCACTGGGCGGGTAACTAGTTGCACTAGACTGAGATCCGCGAAGTAGTCATCCATCTCGTCCAGCTCAATGAACATATCGAAAGTGCAAATTAAGCCTTCCTCGAACTTTTCCCCTGGCTCTATTGCGCCCACAAATGGCCGGTCATAACGATTTATGACAGGGGCAATATTCCATATACTACTTTCGCCTTCCTCTGCAACTCGTTTCCACATCGTCCAGAACGACCTTAGTATCAGAGTCCCACCGGTTACTTGACCATACAGATCATCCCCTCCTAGAGAAACCTGGCAGTCTAAGACCTGTGCTTGTAACTGATCACGAGTATCAGTCCACCCAAGGTTCCAAACGAACAGCGTGAAAAAGTCATGCTCTAGGTTCCATTCATATGGTCCTGAGGGCTCAGTCGCCATATCAAGGGCTGCCCAGCTCCATGACGGAGCTCGATACTCGTCTGGCTGTTGTCCAACCCCAGCAAAGGACCAAGAAAGCGCACGATAAATGTCCTCTAGCCAGATACCGGCTCTATACGTTGCTTTCGTTCGCAAGTGTACCTCTCTAGCCACACCAGAGATAGCCGGCAGCTTGTCTGAGGCGAGAGTGAGTCTACGCCTAACGTAACCGCTAATGGCAGTGTTCCATTTTGTAAAATGGCTCGATGGGTCCTCATTGTATGGTATATCGCTTTCCCTGGAGGGCATCAAGAATTTGTGCGCATCTATACCCGAAGGATCGAGATTGGACTCGAACGATATCTGATGTTGGCATTGCCATTTTAGTTCTCGAGTAGTATAACTGATAGTACGAGGAGATAAGAGGCTCTCTTGAAGTGTCCATGCACGCTCATAGAGCGGCTCTGTCGGATAGCTCCTACTAATCGCCCTGATGAACACACACTCTAGATTTTTCTCAGAGGCCCCGGCAGTTGAGTTCGATAGAGCTGGGGTATAGAAAGGAAAGAGTGCCAGAGGTTCTTCAACCGGCGGTCGTGTCCTGTGTAGAAAACCCTCGTTGTCACCGGCACTGCAAGCCACAGCTATTGTTAATGCAGAATTCTTATAGTATTGATGCATGCGAGAAGATTCCCGTAGCCAGTCTTCGTGTGCGTCTTGAATAATACACAGTGAGTCGATCCAAAGATATCGAAACCCAAGTCGTCTTGTGACTATAACGGCATCCCGAAATGTGGGAGGGAGATCGACAAATTTGATATTGTCCATTTTGTCTTGAATGTTGTCCATTGTCGTTTTGAACCGGCTATTAGTTCCCCAACAATGACTCAAAGTTACCCAAATCCCCTTGCTATCCGAATCCATCGCTCGGAGCCGTAGGTGCCGTCCTGAAAGTCTATCGGAACTAACATCCAGGAGTCTCGTTGGAAATGTTGCTGGACGTCGCAGGCATGACCCTGCGTGGCTGGTAAGGCACTCTGCGATCCATTGCGTGCAAAGATCAAAACAAGCGTCCGATTCCGGGCTGAGGTTGACCTCGCGTCCCCCAAACGCTTGTGATAGTTTCTCAGAACACCCTATAGTTACCAGTCAGTGCTTAATCCTCCCCGGAGGCGAAGACATACCATTTCTTACAAAGAATTCGAAATCAATGCTATGACGACCTTTCCCAGGGGCCACAATAACGCCAAACCTGTTCCCGGCGGGCCCCCTTTGCCAAAACCGTATCCCGCTCACAGTTTGTGGATCATTAGTAGGCCTTATGACCCTTCCATGGCAAAGCTGGAAATATATTGGTGCATCGCCACACATAACGTCTCCTTGTAGATTTACCTCTTCTACAATTGCTTTGCACATCTCACAGCCCTCTTTAGCAGAGATTATGACGTTATCGAAGCTTAAGTGGTGTTCTATACTCTGAGTCGATCTGACATCTTCAAGGAGATTAGTAATAAATGCGCACTTTTGACAGAGCATGGCTGGCCTGTTGTCTCGCCTAACTGGTTCGATCCTTGTTAACGTATAGAATCAGGCTAAATATCATTAATTGTGCTTTTAGCTGCTGCGCTAATGATTTTAAGAGGGAAACTGTCGGTCCATCAGTAACGCGTAACACGGCACGTGTAGAATCGTGATATGCTGGTTGCGTTGGTGTTGATGGTTCAAAGTGGAAGCCTGAGCTCCGCTCAAGGTTTCCGCTCGTTATAGTCCAACCTAATTAGGACTAGTACATCACATGATCTCTGATCATGTGATCAACCTCCCGACAGAAATATTCAAGGTTCAAAAATAAGGATAGAAATTGTCACGACAGCGGACGAGAGTCAAGGGATCAACCTCTATTCTCTAGCTAGCTGCCTGCGAAGACGAGAATACTAAGCTAAGGAGAGAAGGAGGTTTGTAAGGAGACCTTGACTTAAATACAAGTGCGCACGTGATCTGCCCACCCGAGCTACATCCCGTCCCGCCCAGATGCTCCGATGCGTGGTCACCTGACACAGGGATTTCCCTGCGTCACGTGACAATACTACTCAGGTTACTCAGGGACTGCTCAGGGGCTGGTCAGGGACTGCTCAGGTTGCTCAGGGAGTGCTCAGGGACTGCTCAGGGACTACTCAGGGACTACTCAGGGACTACTCAGGGAGTGCTCAGGTTGCTCAGGGACTGCTCAGGGAGTGCTCAGGGAGTGCTCAGGGACTGCTCAGGGACTGCTCAGGTTGCTCAGACAGCTCAGGTGAGCTGGCTGAGCCGAGGGTGAGCCGAGGGTAATTAGCGCCTGAGTAGAAGCGGCCATGCCTACTAACCGAATGTAGGAGGAAAATTGAAGGATTAGAGTTAAACTACCACCGCAGATTTCGAGTAATCGACCTTATACTGTGGTGCCTCCGGATCAGCGACAAGACCAAGAACAGCAAATATCCTATCCCGTGTATCATGAGCGAACATCGTTTGTCCAAAGATCAAGAAGCGGTAAAGAGGGGTTGGTAGTCCCGAATTGATCCATATCCTAGAATTGGCCATTCCAAACGGCGAATGCGGTATGCGCGCACACTCTCGTGGCAAATCAACCTGCACACGATGAAGTAAATCGATCGCTCTTGCAAGTTCGAATTCTGTGATTTTTGTGCGACCGCATTGAAGAGAAATAGATGTCGCTAGAGATATCTCTTGCATGACCCATATCCTCTCCCAGTATTCCCGGCGGAATAGCTCTTTTAAATTTTCCGTGAGTTTGGTGTCTCTTGACAAAGTCTGAAAAATCCATTGTCCTGCTGGGATCTGTTTCCAAATTCCCGAGAATAGACTAGGTACTTTACGAATATCGCTCATGGAGTTGTCTTTGCGAATATGGGTGTTCAGGTCCGAAAGGAATGCCATGGCACTGTCACTTCCAGGAGCTTCTGGTCCCAGCCAAACATTGACTCGTGACGCTTTGCGATAAATCGATCCCATGAAATTGACTTGTGCGCTGCGTTCCCTTTCGCTGGCTTGATTGATGCAAAGCGCATCAATCCACATCCTCTTCCTAGCTTGTACATGCCGCAGCTGCCGAAGAGCGGCTTCGAGATTAGTCGTCACCGGAAAAGGCTGTCCTTGAAGTTTGATTGAAACCCTGATGCTCGGATCTCCCCATCTATATGATAATGCAAGGTACCGTAGAGCTGAGTGCGCAGTAGTAGTCTCAAATGTGACGACTTCGAGGGTGCAATCAATATCAGCCGTTTCGTGCCCCGGCTGGATGGTCACGAGACGAATCTCTTTTGAAGAGTCTTTGAGCCTTACGGAGTCGTAGATGGAAACCATCATCATAAGCAAGTTATGGGCTTCTGTTGGAATAATTGGGAGTGTTTCTATAGAAGAGCGGAGAGGAAAAGGAAGAATGGAGGTTGAAGATTGTGGCGCTCAGCTGAAGACAGGGATTCTCCAATGACGAACTGGGTTAATTAGCCGAGTCAAACCTCCTTTTCGCGAGGATGGAGGGAGGGAGGGCTAGTGAGAACCAATGATTAGACCTAGGACCTAAATCGAAGCAAAATTTCTCGATACGATGAAAAAAATATGGATGACTATAAAGCCAACACATCGTCATCATTGACAAGGTAACTATCCTCCCATAGCTATGGAACCACGACCTGCAATCTCTCTAAGAGGAGCCTCAAGACGAAGTTCTGCTCCCCTGCGTTCTCCTCGACGGAAGCATCGGAGGCAGCATCGTTCCAGATAATGGCAATGTTAGCCATAACCAAGTTTCCCTCCGCGGGGCTCAAGCCAAGACTGTGTACTGTTAATCAGCAAAAGTCAGAGTACTAAAATTGTTTCTAATGCTGTGGTGAAGAAGGAGAAACGCAGAAAGGGAGATTAGGACCTGTTGCCACCAGCATTCCAACTAGTCTGCACAATACCCTTGTGAATAGGCTGCAGATTGAAGCAGACCTTCGACAGCCGCAATCTTAGCCAAAAGTCTCTGAATGAAAGCCTTTTCGTGGATCAGTGGAGTCAGCTTAATCATCTCGAGGTTGTTCTTAAACGCAGCGACACCCATGAGTTCGCGATAACCATTATTAGGAAAGGTACCGAGCTCGGTGATGAGGGATTGTAGAATGCGGGAGGAGGCGAGTGTATAAAGACCGTTAGAAGGGACGGCGGTAAAGTTGCCTAGGATGGCTGGGTTGGCGATGTTGGCGGTGTTGACGTAGAAGCTGATGAGGTTGTTGCTGTTTCCATCGGCCATAGTGCAGTGGCATTAGATGACTGGCGATATATATTAGTGTGAGGTAGGTATTAGATAGGGCTTCAGGAGGTATATCAAAGATAGGTGAAGTAGAGAAAGGAAAGCAACCTGGGCGTACCTGAAGAATGAACATCCTCGTCATTACCAGCAGCCTCGCCAAACGAGTACATCGTGTCAAGAAGAGCAGTCTCGTCTTACCAGCCTCGCCGGCGTCGTAATAACCATGCTGCCCCAGAGTGCTCTAACGTTCATAGTTTTCATAGCGAACTGTGTGACGATGCCAAAGTTGTTGGCGTGTCCGTCAAAGTCAGTCATGGTAAGGTTATGTTTGTTTACTTACACCATTCAAAGCCATGAACCAATCGCCATTCTGCATAGTAGAAACATTGGAAATCGTGCCATTGCCAAGCACAACTTCATACTGAATGACGTTGTCACAACTGAAGCCAGCCTGAGCAGCAAAGAACGAGACTCCGTCAACAATCATCGGCAATTATCCTCTCAAATTGGCAAAATACCAATCCACGACATAGCAAAGAACTCGGAACGAAGAGAACTTACCACCAGTCAAAAAGCCATCCACACCGGTCCCTAGCTCTAGCACCAGCACCAGCCACGCCCATAGGATCAAGCTTCGCGTAGACGTCAACCCACTTTGCGCAGCAAGAATAGAAAGTCAGCGAATTGCCAATAAAAACTGAATCAAGCGCGACCAGCGCTGAGCAATGAAAAAAATTGATACTAGTGTTGGGGACCAAAGAAGCAATGGTAAGAGCTTGCGGCATTACTCGCCGCACACCTCCGCTAGGCCCTACCTTGACGCCTCACAACACACTTATTAACTTGTATACAAATTTTGTAGTCGCGTTAAAAATGGTTATCTCTATTCTTCTTATCTCCCTTGCGTGAGCATAAGATAAGGTGCAACTGGAAGACGTCTGAACGCCCTGTAATACGTAGCATACGAAAATCAGGAAAATCCTGGGGCACGACCAAGAAACTCACCGGG
>NXFV01000147.1:0-31826 GCA_002803225.1 Gamarada debralockiae | reverse complement strand
TTGGTTGAGTTATGGAGGGTTTTGGGTAGGTGTGCGGCGAGTAATGCCGCAAGCTCTTACCTACCCAGCACCAAGAGTGACAACTTTGCCCTGCTCAGTTTCCGTACCAATAAGCAGTGCATTGGTAACGGTTACGCCGTTAAGAGCACTCAAATCAATGGTAACGCCACCATCAATATTAGTAGCACCAGCCCATTGCATATGACCTCCAGACTTGACAACGAACTCTGTGTTCTGAGAAACGAGGAGCTTGATAGCGGAAGAAACATCGTCCGCATTGGTGGGAGTGACGCGACAGGTGGGCTTCACGTCTGACTATTAGGCAGACCAGTAGGAGGCGGACCAGCAGGAGGCGGATTCAATGGCGTAGGTTGCGTTGGCCGGGAAAGAGACCTTTGTGCCGGGGAAGCATTGGAGGAGTCCCTGAGAGTTGGTGGTCCACAAGGAGCTGATAAATCAATCGCTGGGGAAAAGTGAGCGATTAACGAAACTTACACAGGTGCTGCCAGTGGTGACGGTATCATCAGCTGCGACAACACAGGACAGGAGATGGGTGAGGAGGGGGATGACGAGAGTCTTCATCGTTGCGGTTTGAGAGGGGATTGTCGAGGGGTGTGTTTGGTTGAACGATTTGGGGTGTTTTGAAGGGAAGGCGGTGGGAGACTACTTGAGATTGAGGAAGGGAGGCGCTTTTAATGCGAAGAAGTCGGCGAATTTCTGAGTGGAAAAGAACGAATGAGCGCGAAAATCGATCGGAGAGAGGGCAGCCGAATCGCCGATGGCGTAGCCCTTATCGTCATGTTGGTGAACACATACTCTCGCTTGCTCACATGCTTAATATGAAGGGAGAGTCTGAAGGGGGGGAAAGGGAAGAGAATCTTCGGCACAACTGAAACTTCTGCTTTCCTCCCCGGAGCTGCCACAATGCAGGAAAGGAGGCAAGTAGCCATAAGGAACAGAAACCGGAATCCAACCGCTCTACTCCCTCATGAACATGTATTTGATTCACTACTATTCCTTACCAAATAACAATCGATAGAATGGTATGGAGGTGGCTCTGCATCCAGATTTCTGGAGATAATCCTCAGAGTCCACCATCATGCCCGAACAGGAAATGGAGTAAATAGTATGCCTGACACAGGTGTAAGCCCACCAGGGGTTGACAGAATTCGTTTCCGGGCCGATATTTAGCCGGACATGAAAATAAGGGGGAAAATGTAATATATTTAAGTCTAGATCACTATAAATTACTCTTAATAGGCTTGCCACTTGATTTAATTAGTCTATAACATCGATTAGGTATCTCTCTTATCCTCGCTTGAATCTCTTTTATCGTTACCTTACTCCACTCGTCTTGAATAACCTCACGTAACTTAGCTAGCGTTCTCTACGTTCTCTTACGTATCCGTGGTTTAATAATATTCTAATAAGCTTCAATTGGATTCAAATCTAGCGATTGAGCAAGGTGTATAAGTATCTTGATATTGTGACGTTGCTTTAAGGCCTTAGTAACGTTCTCTCCTTTACTTTGCGTACTATGTAATCTATTATTGTCTTCTTATAGAATCTATAGCTTAGGGCGCTTCTTTTTAAGATCCTCGTACGCAAAGATATAGACTAGTAGGATATTGTCGGTATAGTATATTTGGGTTATAGAATTGCCCTTTAGTTTAACCTTAATTGGATATAGTTTAGAGGTCTCTTACTTTAATACCCTTTGCTTATATTCCTCCTTTAATTCAGTCGTAGGACAGCGCCGAGGCTTTGGATCTCGTGGAGGTTGTTTAGTGTATTCTTCTTGTTTATATTCGTTATAATAAAATATTAATTTCTTATACTTTTTATTCTAAGTAACTTAGCTAGTGATATATAATTAATTCCCTTGTTTTTGTGGCCTTTGTTGTATATTCTCTTCGTCTGTTCGCCGTCCGCGCTCTCGTAGAATATAAGAAGTACCTATAGAGGTTAGGCTAACGTAAAATTTGTCTGTAAATATAATCTATTACTAAAAATCCTCGATTGTCTTGTCTTAGTGTGTTTTGCTATAAGTAATCCGATCCGCGATGTTTTTGTTTAATAGTTCCTTTCTAATATAAGCCTACTTGTACTTTCGGCCGCTATCTGTCTTTGCCAAAAGCCTTTAGGTCAATTGATATCGTCCGACTTCGATATAGTAGTGTTTAATCTAGGCTTTTAAAAGCTAGTTACGGACTGGGTTCCTTGTAAGTGAAATAAGTATCTTGCAAGTCTCTTTTAATACTCTAGACTTCTTGCCTAGGACCTAAGACCTCGGGCGTATCTTACGATATATAGGGCTCCCTAACTCTCGTCGTTGTTATAGCTAATTTCGTATAGTTCGATTAGTAATCTTATGCGCGGCTAAGATAGTCGGTAGGTCTTTGGATAGCTAATCACGGTTGTAATCGCGAAAGAAATTCGTACGCTTGATTGTATTATATTGAGGACGGTTTGTAGGTCTATTAGGTGTGCGGGCGTGGTTTCTAGAGCGTATCAAGGGGGCCATTTCGTGGTATTGAAAAGAGGTATTGATTTCGTGTTGTTTTGATGATCCGGCTAATCCCCGGCCGGAAACGAATTCTGTCAACCCCGTGGCCGAAGAAGCGAATTATGTAATATAGACTAGGGCCCTTTAGGCTTAGCCGGGCGGGATAGACTTCACTCATTCAAACACAGCCTCATCTATGCGTGCCGCTCTCATAATTACAATCAAATACAACTGTTGTCGTCACAAATAGGAGACTTATCAGTGCTATGACCTTTCACTACCTTCACCCATGTCCGTTGGATTCGGGTTCTCAGCCGGCGACTTCATCGCCGCCCTTGAGCTGGTCAATACCATTGTGAATGCGTTGCGCGAAAGCGGTGACTCGTCAACCGAGTACCAAATCCTTATAAAACAGCTCTATACACTGGAATCTGCTCTTATTCGTGTAAAGCATCTTGAACTGGACGATGTGCAGCATTCAGAAGTGGTCGCATTGCAGCAAGCGGCATCACAATGTCAGAGCACAATTGATGCGTTTTGGGAGAAGATCAAGCAATACCAGCCGAGTTTGAGAGCAGAAGGAAGTGGTAATAGGGTGAGAGATGGCTGGAGGAAGATTAAATGGGCTTTATGTAAAAAGGAAGATCTAGTGAAGTTCAAGGCGGATTTGGTGGCCCACACTGAGAGTATTGACATCTTGCTGACGACGGTCCATATGTGAGTGGATAGTGTGTGCATTTCTAATGCTAGATGCTGATAGATCAGGGGTGCGACAAGAATTCAGGGACAGCAGAATGAGGATAATCACCGATCGTTGGCGGGCAGAGTACAGGAGTCATATTTCAAGAGTATGCAGAAGATGACTCTAGTGTTGGAGAATGTGTCTAGGTACGTGATTATTGATATGTGCTTGAGACTCAGCTAATTTGGGGATAGTGGTATTCAGCAGGGAAAGCAGTTACTGGAGATGACAGCGAAAGTTATGTGGGTTCACAACATCTGACATCTGTGCTATGAAGTACAGTATGCTAATGATCAGAACAGCCAGACAAATGTGCAGATCTTCCAGGTCGTGTTGAACCTTCAGAACATAGTCACTAGAATACCCGGACAGATTGAACGCCAGCAACCGGTCTACCTTGTCGACGCCCTCGGGAGGTACCAACCTTTCCACCTTGAGTTTATTATGTCTGCAGATGTAAGCTATTCATCGCTCCACGCACGTGAAATTCAAGCTTTCAAGCTAATAGGTCAAGGCATTCATTTCTGTGCTTCAATCAAACTTCAAGAACATCGGCTCTGGCGCAAGAAAAATTAAGAAGGGCGAGTTTGCGATACAGGACTCCATAACTAAACGAGATGTTGATCTGTCCTTGCCATGGGAAGCTTGTTTCACTCCAGGGCAGCAAGTGGACATGAGCATGGTTTTCAACTCCGTCGAAGCATTTCAAAGGAGTTGCCCTAAGTGTCATGAAGAGAACGATGATAACGATACCAAAGATCAGGACGTTGAATGGTTTGTGCAGAAGTCCCTTCCCTTTATAGATTGACTAATATAAGCATAGTCGCAAGTGCAAGATGATATATCGTCGAAGCATCACGTGGAAGAAGCAGGAAACTTCAATCCTATCAGATGCTGATGAAGAAATGGAGGACTTTATTCATCTGGATGAGTCTCGAGATACTGAAAAAAAGAGAAAGAGACAGCGATCACACGACGAAGATGAAGAGATGTCTCTTTTCCGACGTGTTAGAGTCAAGATATCAGCGACCATCCCAGAAGTAGTCTCTGCATCTACACCTCCCGGTCCGTCATTAGCGATCGATAAACTCGAGGCATTATCTAGCCATTTCCATACCAAGATCTTACCGCTATGCGTGCAATTTTCATCTTCACCGCCGCAAGATCCGAAGAAGAAGAAGTGGGAGTATAAAAAATTGAGTGAGGCGATCATGAACGAGGTGTTGTTGAAGCTAGATGCTGTAAAGACGGAGGGGAGCTTGGAGGCAAGGGAGAAGAGGAGGAGGATGGTGAGGGAGGTGCAAGGCGTTTTAAGTGGGTTGGATGCCAAAGTGGGTTAGAATTAACTGGTTCTCACTTGAAATTGTCCTGCTCTGAGAAATACCCACTTGTTATCTATTTTTAACGGCAAATGACTCCCATAACACTCAAAATATTTTTTATGACTCGCATAACACCCAAATTAATTTTTATGACCCGCATAACACCCTGAATATCTACACTGCTCTTTCACTGCCCTAGCCCTCTACATATTAATTTTGAAGCTAAAGGATATATAACTTTACTATTATCATCATACTTACTGTTAATGATTAGTTTGCAACTATGGAAGACGCCCGTGAGGCAATCCATTGTCATGTGCTTGATGAAGGAGAATCTTCCACAAAGGACTTGTACCTGTTATAACTTCTACAGTACGACCTCCATATAAGCATACTGTACGAACGTCACAATCAAAGAACCTCAGGGGAAACAGCCCGATCTTGTCTGTTTTACATGCCAGGAACCGAGCCACTACTCTAATAGCTGTCCCAAACGGAAGGAACAATACCAGAAGGCCAAGGTCCAATCAGCTCAGCAATTGCCTGAAACTAGTGGCCAACCTAATCCCCGATCTAGTTCTGATGAACCTGAGGTCCTAAGTGACTCAGACGACTCGTTAAACTAGAGCGGTTCCCTCAAGACCCTACTGGGGAACTAATCTATACTGGAACCTATGCAGAGATTCCTAACATTAAACGCGGTCACATAGTCGGGTTTTGAAGATATCACAGCGGAGTTTGCGCCTGAGTTTTGCGGTCTTAAGGATCTGGCCGAGGAGTTGAGGAACACTCTTTTTCGCAGTCACGATCTGGCGCCTTTCACGGGAACCTACAAGGATCGCAGGTATCATGTACGATGGGATGTTCAATGCATTCAACAAGGCGATCAGCCATTTGGGAAAGGAGTAACAGGCAAATTCATAGGCGAGGCGAGGACAGATCATCAGAATTGTGAGGCATTTGGTACTTTCTGTTTTTTTGAAATATTTATTTTAGGTGTCTGGGGAAATCCGTACAATACAATGAAACATACGAAGGCGCGCGCAATTGAAAATGGTCCATTTCTCAGGAACACCAAAATCGCATAAATCTCTATGTGCGCTCTAATTTATTACTACCCCAAAGCTAACTAAAATATGCCCATTTCAAAAGCGAAATAAAGAACAGAAGCTTATCTAACTTTTGCCCAAATTTTGAAAGCCTAAAATTATTAGTTATATTTTAGAAATGATTATTTTTGTGGCCGAGTTTTCACGAATATTCGCTTATTTTGAAAATGGACCATTTTCAATTGCGCGCGCCTTCGTAGATTAGCGACACAGCCACTGGCGGTCGATTACTATTGCTAGTCAGAAGATACTACTACATAAGTCTCACACGAAAATTGACCTTACTAAAGTCTATTCCGTCGTTGAGCATGAGACGTCGCTGATCTAATGGTGATTGCCCAAGTTTTCGCAAACGAGAAATAAACACCGATGAGGCTGTACTCGTATATGGCTGTCTTCGTGAGGAAATTTCTTCGATGGCAACCAATCGGCATCAATTCTCATCATTACCAACTAGGAGCTCTGTTTTGATTCGTCCCATATTTTCAGCTCTCCCTCGGTCTTTTGACCAACCATATCCGCGTGGGAAGACGGTGCGTTGCGCACATACAACATGTGGCTCACCTCTGATCTTTGCATGAGCTGAAGGGCGCACCGATAATTACAACCTCATCACTTTGACCTTCGTTCCAAAAGGACCATTTCTCTGCCCATAAAAACAGCACAAAGACAAGTCTAGTTCATCACTTGAAAGACCAACGCTTGATGAACGATTAATATTTGTGTATATATCAAGAAAGCTAAGCTCTGAGCCTGCTTCCCGGCAATGTATATTTTGACCAACAACGCCATGATCTTGATATGTACAGCCCACATCCTTCGATATAGTAGCGCTTCCTGAACTCCAATGCTCGCTTACAAATATGCGGTATATGCCTGACCCGCACGCCCATAAATACAAGTTATCCACCACCCATCTATCTATACATACACCTAATTCACTTATTTGCAAAAAGATAATCATGCCTCATTCGCAGCAGGCGGCGGATTGACACCATCTTGGTCGAAATTCCGTCTCCGCTCCACGCGTCCTGGGTCCTCACTGACGCCATCAAGCGGGATCCCATGAAATTCGTGACCTTTAGGACTGATGCTCCTTTCACCTCTTCCACTCGCAAACGTCGCCTTGCTGTTTCTCCGCTCATGGTAGTTTGGGTCTCTGCGATGGCTATCCGGGATTGTAGGGCCGGGATGTAATAACACGCCAAGGAAATTCGAGCCCTGCCGATTCCGACTTCTTCCTCGATCTGTCTTTGCAGCGCCACTGCTAACAGGCGCCACCTGATCCATCGTAGTAATCGAGCTGCGTCTTCGCGCCCGATTCATTGCATCGGCTGCTTCCTTCTCTTGTAGATGTTCGCTCGGGAGCAGGATAGCGCGATCGAGCTCGTAAGGAAGACCACGATGGCGGCCACGGATTTGCATAGCTATGATAACAAGTTTGGCGATGACGCCGAATTCTGCGGAAAACGAAGCGTCGATGTTGGTGTAGCCTAGACTGAGGCCAACGGTACCGTATGCGCTGACTATTTCGAAAAGTACGGAAAACATGGTGAATGCTGGATCGCCGCTTTGGATGCGAGAGCCTTCTGCGATGGCGATTATGAAGAAGCCCATGAATATGTACCACAAGTCGAAAGACAATTGTCGTCGGAGATGGGCGCCCACGTAGGATGTTTCGCCTTCATCCTCGTTCTCTTCTGCCACGGAGCCGTAGATACCGAGTGATTTCTCCTCGTAGACGTTTGTTCTGCGGACGGAAATGGCGATTGGTAAGACGGAGATGTACATCATGATGAGATACGAAACTTGGATGGCGGGATGAAGTTCTGCGAGGTTGACCACGCCGAAGCCGGCTGTTCTTGTTGAAACGGCTTGGAACCAGCCATCGAGGACTCGGATATGAACTGGCAACTCAGTGACAATTGTGTTTCCAAGCTGGTCGAAAATTAGTACAAACTATGATAGGAGAGTAAAAGGGAAGCTCACATCAAGAATGATGAAGAATATCAAGTCTAAACCGTTCAAGATAACCAGGATCCAGAAAAGCCACCACGTTGCCTTCGATGGGAACAGAAGGGTGAAACATCGACGAGGGTGGTCGAGAAGAAACTTGAGCTCCTCATATATGCCGCTTCCTCGAGGTACGTATTTAGAAGAGACCCAAATGATGATTCGAAGCATGATTGGAAAGCCGGTGTTGCCGATGATAATCAGATACGACATCAACAAAAGAGGCCAGACCGCTGTCTGAAAGGAGATCATGCTGTCTGGTGTAAGTGTAAATCCCAGATCAGTGAAGGCTGAATTCGATGTGAAGATGGCCCACCAAGCTCTCCCTTGGCCGTCTTGCTCGACAATGGAACCATATGTTTTGCTGTGGAGAATCCATGGCAGCAGGCAAACAAGTCCAAATATACTGAATCCCCAGAAGTATAATGTCAAAATCAATGCCAGTGACTTTAGAGACCGATACTCTATTCCACCTAGTTCTTCCCTCTGGGCTTCTGTGAGATCCACGAAGGCAGAGTTTCGTCCAACGGTAGGCTGCCAGCTCAAGTACGGAATTCCCTCATCCTTGTCTTTGGAAAGTGCAGTTTTGATGCTTTGGAAGGTGGGAATGCGGGAACGTGTCGGGTGAAGTTCATCGCTCTCTTCGTGGACCTTGTGATCATGTAGAAGTCTGGGCTTTCGGAGTCGGAAGGTGCCTAGAACATGTTTCGCAGCCCGGGCGTCCTCTGCCACATGCTCGGCAGTAGGAGATCGGGTGGGTTCTGCAATCGTGATATTCCGAGGCCTTGCTGGTTCGGCGTTTGCATGATCATCACCATTCAGTGCTCCCACTTCCTCACTACCCCGCCTTGAGTCGAAGGTAGACGCTCGTCGAGATACGACCCTGTTAATGGGATCCGACTCATCCACAGCCGTCGGAGCTACACCAGCATCGGCATCTCGTGGTCCTGGAATACGAAGTACGGTATCATCATCCGGATTCCGTTGGCGTTCCAGGAATGCAATATGTTCCTCCTGACTCCGCTGCATAGGCATACGCAAGGTCCCGTCAGCCAAACCATTACTCCGCTTGACCTGGTTTGCAAACTTGATCTGGGTTTGATGAGCTGGCTGATTGGGGTTGGCTCGATCTTCCCAAGATTCCGAGCTTTCCCCTTTGCTAGTCTCTCTTGACTTATTCGAAGAATGTGCTCTCTCATCTTGTGTAAGAGTCTTCGCCTTCTCCATACGTTCCCCCAAATCCTCGGCCACAGCACCATCGTTCGTCATTCCATTCGGCCTGGTAGTGTGATGCATAACAACAATGCTCCTCCCCTGGACACCTCTTTCCTCCCGCCCTATGTCCCTCTCTTCTGTCTTCCCTTTTGTGAGAGACTTGGAAATGCTCCGCCTATTCTTCTTCGCCTCAGTCGCAATATGCTGGAAACGCTTCTCAAACCAGTATAACCTCAGGAATACGACGAAGGAGTTGATTGTGATTGGATTCGTGGCCATGGAAATGAGGTAGACGACAATCTGTTGCCAGGTATTTAGGGTGTTGATATTGACGGTGTTGAGACCGCTCTGGGTTGCGGCACCGCTCGCGAGGAAGAGGGCATCGATGTAGGCGAGTCCTCCGTTTGGGAACAAGCATATCGATCCAAAGATTGCCATTCCCATGATCCAGAAGTCTTGGGGAGGAATAGGTTAAGCTTGCAGACTCGCGGAGGGCAGACTGGGGCAGAGCTTACAGTGGACGGTGATGAAATTGAAATGGGGCGTCTTGGAGATGAAGGCAGGCTTCATAGAAGCAATCTGCCTCCATATGTCGAGGATTATTGAGAACATCTTGGGTGAATTGCAATTGACTGAGGCCTATGTCGAGGGTTGTCGGGCGGGTTGTGTTTGCCAAGACATGCATTGCCGCGAGATCAAAATGGATGAAATAGTAGCAATTGAGTTTGTAGGATAATTTGTGCTGGAGAGAATTGGCGGGTTGTTCTCGAGAGAAGTGTGGTGGGTGAGATACGGTTTGAGTTGGCGCGGGAAGTGATAGAAGGCTTCGAAGTTGGGTTTGGTGGATGGCTTGGTGGATAAGATAAAGCCGATGGAGAGCCGGAAGATTCTTCAACAGAGATTTGCTCCTCTGCCCGTCTAGATCCGAATGGGATCCTGTGATCTTTAGGACGGGCAAAAGAGAGAAGAGTTAGTTTATCTCCTTTCTGCTTTTTGAAGAGGGTATTTTTTTCGTGCCAAGGACCGCTTTTATAAAAAAAAAAAAAAATTGTATAATATGGTCCCAGTCTCACGGATCACCCGCATAGTCTGCTTCGCTTCTGACATCCCAGTCAAATTCGGCAAGCAATTTCGTCATTGCAATGCGACATGTTTCCCACGTGAAAACGGGAAATTTGGAATCTCTGCCATCTTCTTGGCTCTCTTTAAAAGACAACCCCTTACTCTTTTCTTTTATTTAAGAAACTCCTCCATCTTTGTGCCGGGAAATCTTGCGGTACGGTTTCAATAATCACGTGCTCTAAGCTCCCCGGCCATAGATGACGAGCATTGTCTCAGTGGCCTGTCAAAATGTTGTAGATCATATCGTCTAACATCATTGCTGCGTTTCGACTTCGCTCAGAAGGTGCCATTTCTTCTCGAGGTTTTGCTGCATTGTCCAATTATTTTCAATTCCGGGGCGAGCCTCCTGCAAGGTAAGATATAGGACGCTTGTACTCTCAACTCCGAATTCAAAATCACTTTGACACGTACTGAACAGTGATTCAGTAAATGATTGAGTAGTCCAATTATGTGCTTTCATATTAGTTCGTATCATACATTAAGATCTGCTCCTCCAGTGAAGCAAAATGATCGCTCGTCGTCCCGTTCAAAACTCCTGGTATCTTTAAAGCAATTCGTATCTCTCCAATCCTCTTTCGTCCCATATATGTCCGCAAAATTACTCCTCCTTCTCAACTCAACTCAACAGCAACAACCGCATCCGGACTCTCAACATCCAGCTGCAATCCATGATCATCCTCGAGTTCCGACTGCGGTGGTTCCACTTCTTCAAGAATAGCATCCTCAGCTGCCGCATCAACAACCACCTCCTCCAGCTCCCCAATTCTGAGTCTCGGATCCACTCTACCCACAGCTCTCGCTAGTCCTCTAATGCCCTCAACGACCACGTCGCTCCTCTCCCAAGCCACCAAGCCAGCCCGTCCAGCAACCCGCTGCGAGAACACAACGTCATGTCGTCCCTCTCCCCACGCCGGACACACATACGCCTTCCCCTCCTCCTCCACACCAACACCATCAACACCAAACACTGTCACAGCAGCCCTCGCCCTCCTGTTCCTTCCCTTCACCAACAGCATCTCCTCAACCTCACTAACAGCCCCAGCCCAAAACCTCATCCCCGCCTCCGGACCCGGCAACCACGCCAACTGCGCTACATCAATGATCTCCTCCTTCTCCAACCTATGCTCCAGACTCCTCTTCCTCAACGCACTCGTCACCAAACTCAGTAGTCCTACCGGACTATCGCACAACGCATACGCCAGAGTATTAGGTTCCCTAAGCCCAACCATACCTACGGCTCCATAGCCCGTACCTTTCGCCCTCACCAGCACAGGCGTATATTCTTCAGACCTCCATCTCCCCTTCTTAATTTTCAAAGCTTTCTCAGATTCTCGTAAGGCAGAGAAATCGGTGGCTGAGTAGCCGAAGATTGGGGCGTGGAAGAAGCGGGCGAAGCCATACTTCATCCACGCAAATGGTTGTGTGGTTAAAGCGGGTGCTTGCAGCGGCGGTGCAAGGAGATGTACTCCCAAACAAGAGTCTGGGAATTTCTCCCCGACCAAGCGCGCAAGATGGTAATCGATATTCGCCGGACTGTCTTGTCCAGATCCTGTAGACGAGGCGAGGTAGAATTCATATCCCAGCCTCTTCATCAGCGCATCGAAGATCCCTGCTGTATTTTCTAGCATCCCTTTCCCTACACTTGTGAACGCGTCGCTGAATCCCAACCCTGGTATCGACGGCACAATTATGTGAAAAGCCTGGCCATCGCCGTTGGGTTCTAGGAGCGGTTTCCATAGTGCTGGTTGGAGAGAGAAGTTGGTGAGCGGGAAGCTGGGTATGAGAAGCAGTGGTATCGAATTTATGTGCGCTGATCTGATGTGCAGGAAATGTATCCTCAGCGGACTCTCCATCTCCCCAGCCTTAATCGCTGTGCGAAATTGTGGGAGCGTGGTATTAAGATACGTTTCTCGCGTGCGCCAGGAATACGTCTCGAGCCTGTCATTTCCCTATCATTAGCATTCTTCCTTCAATCGGGCTTCGGGGATGGAATTGTGGAGGTGTCTCCGTACCAGAAATCGATCAGCGGTTCAATCTCACTCTTCGGTGTTCCATTCTCCCATTCTCTTGCCGGCGGCAATAATAATTCATGCGGCAATCTTGTGAGTTCCAACTTCTTCCTCGTCAAATTCAAATATTTGCTGGATACCTGTGCAATCTATCAGCATTTTGTCTATCGCAAACTTCAATGTGACCTAGTCGTCGAGATATGTTACGTTGGAAAACGGGAGCTTGCATGAATCTTGTAAGGCCGTATCTCCTCTCCATGGCCATTATTCCAGGGTAGACTCGCTGTGCTAGAATCCATCCCTATCCCTCTTCCTCAAAAACACTCAAGTCCAGATATTTCCTTCGTATGTACAGCACCCAAAAGAGTGGAAAATTGCTCTGAAAGAACGCAGTCGCATAAGATCCGTTTGTAGTGGCTGAAAGATAAAAATGTGGCTCAAGCTGCCCTTTAATTTTCAAGTCAGGCGAAACCGTGCCGTCGAACCCCTGCACCGCCTGCCAAGGATTGAGCTGTCCCTGCAGCAAATCGGCCATTGCGGAAATGATCATCTTGCACCGCCACAACGTACCAGCCTTGACTCTGGGAACCTTAAATTTGCCTGGCGCAAAATGACTGGCTCTGAGGAAGGCGAACGTTTGGGAAACTTGAAACGGGCTCGATGGCGAAAGGAACACGTAGGTTGATTAGCCAGAGAGGGAAATGAGAATGCCGTGATTTGTGCATGGTAATGTGGTAATGTATGCCAGTAACGCCTGCGCTGAATCTCATCCTCTGCTCTGTCTAGCCGAGCCTATCACTCGCAAAAGGAACGAGTGAGCAAAACCAAGGTCAACTGCTTCTCACCCCCCTTTTCCCCAAGTCTAGACTCTAGACCACAGCACTCCTAATACCCACCCCCGTCCCGCTTCCCGTCCCCATACTCGCTCTCCCTTCCTGTGCCTGCCCTCCAGCGCCACCGCCACTTCCCTGCTGCTCGCCATTATTTCCACCGCCCACACCCCTCAAATTAATGCTCCCAATCCGACTCACGATATTACTGCCCACCGCATCCACCGCTCCTCTGGGACTACTCAGCGTCGGACCTTGAGCTGCGACAGACTCCACTCTGAAAAGCCTGATACTAGTACCATTCCACACGCCAACTGTGCCTTTCTGGACTTGCATCTCGGACGTGAAGACGAAGGACCAGAGTAAGGATTCGTACCAACCGAGTGATAGGGGAGACCATTCGAAATACTGGATTCGGATGGGTGAGGGCTCTATGCCTCGGATTTGAGCGTTTTGGAGGGTACGTAGGATATGGGGTGAGGGTGTATCGCCTGCTTCTGAACGGGAGGGAGGCAGAAGAGGTGTGATTTGATCGATGAGGATGAGGATTGTGTGTAAGGGAAGTTCGGGGAGCCAGGACTCGATCCAAGCGGATGTGGGCTCGAAGGCGCCGGTTGTGGAGTAAGGCGCTACATAGCTGCTGAGGCTCGTTGTGCTGTTTTGGCGCGAGAAGGTTGGCATGCCGGCTATTTCATGTCAGTAAGATTGAACATTGAGCTGGGAGCTGCTTACCAGGCATCTTTCCACGAGCTTTCTCTGACATCCCTCTCAGTTGCGTAGGCACTGCATCGTCCACACTTGATGATACAGAAGATGCACGTGAGGGTTGCTCGGTCGGCGTTGATGCTGCAGGAGTCGGGCGCTCGTCATCCGATTCCTCGTCCTCATCATCTCCAATCGCGAAGGTCCCTTCTTCTTCAGGTACATCGCTCAGTTGTGGTGCTCGTTGGTGACTCGAAGTTGGACTTCGTAGACTCTCGACTGAACCCCTGCGACTACCACTCAAGTCTCCAAGATCATCCAGTCGCTCCTTTCGACGTCTTGCTAAACGCTCGAGTTCTTCTTGCCCACTCTCAAGGGTAAATGACCGCAAAGCTACAAATTTGGTCAGAATGACACTCTAGACACATCTCTTACAGGGCATACCTTCAAATCTCTTTTTATTCCTCAGAACAGCATAAACAAAGTTAGGATTTTCTGCGCAACGATCAGCATTTCAAGTTCCTGCCATTACAAGAAATTTCGATAAGTATATTGAGGCTTACGTCTCGACTGAAAGCCTCTTGGCGTCATATTAATCACTACCGCCAAGATCATAGACTTAGTCATGGTGGTTCATGAGTAAGAGTTTTGGAATAGCTTTGCAGTCGAGGAGATTCTTAGAATCTCTAGGTTGGAAGTAGGCTGGAACTTACTAATATACTGGTGCTCAATGATGGCATTCATGCTCTCCAACAGTGACCGCAGGAGGTCATGATTGCTATCATTAGCTAATAAAAATCCGGGAGAGGACATCGAGGAGAAGAGGTGGAGAAGTTTTGAGGAGACTGAGGCGCTAAGGTTTTCAAGGTAGGCTGCGATGTTGTTGATGACGGCCAGGAGAGCGGGGTATATTGCGTGCAACTTTCCTTGACTCGTGGTTATGATGTTATATATGGACTGGGAAATGGTCAGTAGGATATGCAACAAATTGTTTTTTTTTGGGGGGGGGAGGGGGCACGTGTTGGGGCTGTTTCAACATACGTGGATGAGGAAATCGCCATAAGTTCCATTGAATGACTGAATCCTAATGGTCGGGGGAAGAGTCTCTTGAGCCTCAAACTTCTTGTTGAGGTTCTTGCCAAAGTTTGGCTCTACACTCAGTGTCTGTAGCAGGAAAACACACATCCTCACTACTCCCTGTTTCGAAGCATCGAGCTTGTACTCTAGGGCGTAGAAGAGAATAAGAATGACGAAGTCATGCGATCGATCCGTGTCAATCATAAATGACCGGAATCGTTTGTTGCACTGTGTGATTTCCCAAAAGAGCATAATCATTTCCGAAGAGAATTTGGTGTTTCCTTGGGTTCCAGGAATGTAGGAGGTAGTGGCTAGAAGTGGTTGATTGAGGATTCTGGTCATGCCGTCCACAATGAATTGGAAGTCTTGTGGACGATGTAACCTTCCTAGGAAATGCCGGAAGTAATCTGTGAAGACAAGTTAGCGATTAAGAAATGGAAGGGGTGAGGCTGGACCTAAAACTCACTCTTCTTTACATGTGCTGGATCTACCTCGGGTATTGGGTATAGGAGGATGACGAGGAGAAACTGTAATTATCAGCAAGCCAGTTGCTAAAGGACTGAAAGAGACTTACCTGTAAGGCATATGTCACCAGTATTTGCTTCGGATCCTTGAAAACCTGGACGTTGTATGGCACTCGCCAAGCAGCGGGGTTGTACTTCAACGTCTGTCTATGTCAGTGCCATGTCTAGTTCCAGGAGCCAGTAGGTTTACCGTATTTAACAGCGAACATAGAACCGATAGAACAACTTGCTTATCGGGGCAAGTGACGATATATGAGATCGCCTTCACACCCTGGACCGGAAGGATGTTCGCAGAAAGATACATGCTCTGACTCGTCAAAGTCAAAAGTAATCTCAATATCTCCGTCCGATTACTCTCAAACTCCTTGCTCGTCCCAACTGGCGTATTGCATCCAACACCGCTCTGCCAAATCGCATATGTGACCTTGCTCTTGCTATTCTGTGCCTTGGGTAGCGTAAAGTCGGCAAAGAACAGCATATCAATCAGCGTATCGATCAACTCCTCCGCCAACGGCTTGACCTCCTCGAACTCCTCTCCCGCCGCCTCCAATTTCGCGAGTTCTTCCTGGGATTCATCGAACAGGACATTGCGGGCCAAAGATGCTTTCCTATATCATGATCAGACATGGACGGGGCAGAACTGCGGGGTTCCATACCGAGTTCGTTTTCGCCTTACTCCCCAAAAGAACTTGTCCTCCCAGGACTGTAACTGTTCGGCTTCGTATATGTAAGGTAATATTCTCGTGAGTATTCGTATGCAATTCAACGCATCTCTCTCGGGGGCGAATTCTGGGTCTGGAAAGGAAGGGTGGTGTCGCAGTATGAACAGCCGACTCGTTATGGCAAGTATGAGTGTTTCAAGGTTCTCTAATGCCGTATCGCGAGTTCGTCGAATGTCTGCGGGTGAGAAGAGACTGAAGATATCCTCGGTGGATTCTGGGAGCTCCCAGAACTGGCGAGCAGAAAAGGTTAGTTGATGGTCAAAGAGAAGTGTAAAGGCTGGCTTACAGATGCCCAGTATGGATCATCGGCAGGTATAACTTTACTCTCCGAAAGCTTGAAGATGCCCTGCTTGAACACGAGCTTCGAGTCGGAGGCTCCCATTCTGAATTGCGCCTGGCATTTGTTGGAGTGTGTTTGCGGAGAGCCCAGTTGATGTTCGCGAGTTTGTCACGTTTGCATCTTCACAAGCCGTGATCTAATCACCACGTGAGACAAAATTCGGGCGTGTATTTAGCTCCCTAATTGTCAGGCTTCAGTTTTCATTTGTGATTTCATTTAGCTACTGTACAGCTTCGAATGGCCCTTGTGACCATCAAAGCTAGGGTATCTGCTCAATAATACAATTCGCCCATCTCAGCCCCCCATGATGCATATACCCTTCAAATGAAGAGTCTCGAATTCCCCGAATTTCTCCTTCCTTTGTCATAAAGCCATCTGTTGTTCAATCCGACACTAGCCCCCTTGGCTGCCGTTGGACTTGGCGTACTAGGCGTTTCCGGCAAACCTATTCTCGAAGCACCAGGTCCAAGAGGACTTGGAGATCCATATGAGTGTCTTCTCGATCCATTCAATCCCGCCCCTCCCATCGCTTTCTGCAAGAATGGACTCGCTCCTGGTGAGAAAGGAGAACCTGGCACGCTGCCAGATGCTGGACTGTCCTTGCCAGACAAAGGTGAATTCGAATAGCTTCCCTTGCTCGCCGTTGAGCTGCTCAATGGTGTAGGCGTTCGCGCATATCTAGGTGGTGTCGCATATTTCGTACCAGGAGTTGGTGGTGCTGAACTTGCTGGTAGTCCGAGAAGCTTGCGCTGAGCAGGCGTGAGAGGGATGTCTGAAATATCGTCCTTGCCGCGGAAGAGAGGCCAACATGCCGCGATTATATTGAATGCGAATAGGAATTGCAGACAGTGGTAGATCCATGTTGCGTATGGGTGAAGTAGTTTGCCGGAATGAAAGAAGCTTGGGAAGCTAGGAGTTTGGTCAGCATACATCTTGCCTCTGCGGAGAGCACACTCACTTCTGCCAGAGCCCTCTTCCTACAATCCATAGAATGACTAGGCCTCCCACGTTGTACATGATCTTATTGACATTTTGATCTGAGAAGTTCGATGCATTCTGCCGTCTGTGGATCTCATCAAATTGGGGATGCTTCCACTTTCCGACGGGGGTCGCAGGGCTTTCTGGCTTCTTTGAAGGAGTTGAGGGACGGTCGGGGGTCGACATTGAAGATCGGTACAGGCAGAACTTGGGAGCTGCAAGACTGTGGCAGTTGTCAGCTCTAGAAGTGATATTGTTTGAGTGTCAACATGGCAGTTGTGAACTTACCCCTAACCAACTTCTCCCGGCTGAAGTTCTTCCTCCGATGGTCAGTACCTAGATGTTAGTAAGTTTCTCGATTTTGAGAGATTTCCTAGGTTAGCATGGTTGAGAGGTCGAATGTTGGTGTGCAAGGTCTTTGTTTGTGTTGTTGTTCAGGAAGCAATTCCCCATCTCATACCTTAAAATCGTCGCGACCTGCCAGCCCCCTGCAATTTTAGCGCCGACGGAAAGGCCCCGCGATCGTTCCGAGTGAGATGTCAGCCCCCTCCGCAATTCACGTCTTCGAAACAAATCTTCAACGAAAACTTGATAATTTATACAATTTGATTCCATTTCATTTGTTCATCATGGGTTTCGGCGATAATATGATGTTGAAGCTGGATGAGACAGTCACTGGCATTATTGGGGAATGGGATATCTACTCCACTGCGATCGCTGCTATCCTCGTTACCTTCTTTGCTTATCAAGTCTTTACCTCCCGCGATCCAGATGCCCATCCTATGCTACTGGCCCGGCAAGCCCAGGCCTCACCTGTTCGACAAGAAGGAGAATCTGCTGTCTTCCGATCCCATTCCGCTCCTCACGGAATTCCTCTGAACTCTGGACTCAACATCAAGGACCCTGGCGATTCGAAATGGGCCCGTGGGAGAGATGGAGACCTTAGAGACGTGTGGCGGAGGGTCGTCTCCGGTGCCTTAGATAAAGATGGCAAGGAAACTGGAGAGTTTGGCGGAATAATAACAGTCTTGGGTACTGAGAACATCATAAAACACGAGCTGGGTGAGTACTACTGTCTCTCTCAAATGAATCCACTTTCTAACTGATTTCAGCTGCTGTTACACGACAAATCAACCTCATCGGTCAACAAATCAAACAAAACGGTGGAAAGAATGTTGCTATCTATCTTCCAAACTCGATCGAGTTTCTTGCTGCCCTTTTTGCGTGCGCTTTTTACGATCTGACCGCTATCCTCATTCCATACGATCGATCAACCGAAGACATCATCTCCCTCCTCCATAAATCAAAGGCAGACACTGTCATTGCTGCTGTGGGATCCTTCCCGTTCGATGTTGTTATAAAGAGCTATCCTACTCTCCAACAGCTTATCTGGGTGGTCGATGAGGGAAGCTCGCACATGGATTGGAATGAAGTACCAAAGGGCACAGGAGGAGTTGTCAATGTATCAACGTGGCAAGAAATTATCCAAGATCAGGAGGCGACCGCAGGAACTGAATTGCCAGCCGTGGAACGAACGAGCGAATTGAAGAAGATCGTAGCTTTCTGGCCATCTGGGGAAATGGTGGAATATACACACGCAAACTTGATTGCTGGAATTGCTGGTCAACTCACTTCGGTGCCGACTACCCAGCGAATCACAACCGCCGACCTTTTCCTTCCTGCGGACTCCTTGACGACAATATATCCCTTAGTCTTGACTCTATCTGCCCTCTTCTCCAATGCAACAGTGGCTCTAAACTCGGTTGCTGGTCGTACTCCCGACATTGTCATGGCTACTCAAGGAATTGCGCCTACCATCATCGTCGCATCCTCATCCACTCTCGCCAAGACGCACTCTGAAACGGCGAGCAAGATGAACTCTACCATGTACCAACTAGTCCATTGGTTCCAAACCCGCTCAATGGTTCAACACGGAGTAATGCCACTTAGTACCGTGTTCTCACGCTTTTTTGACAACCTCCGTCCAGTTATTGGGACTACGCCAGGCAAGCTGAGGTTGGTCTTCACATCCGCGCAAGCTGGCTCAGACACCACTCCTCTGAGCGCCGAGACGTTGTCAGATCTACGCATTTATCTGGGCGCCAGGATCATCTATGCTCTTACAGCACCTAAGGTTGCCGGAGCTGTAACGCAAACAGGGATATATGACTACAGAGTCGATGATAGGACGGAAAAGTACTCACACTTTGGGGTACCTGTCACCAGTGTTGAGATCCTGTGCAAGGATACCAATGAGCACAAGACTACTGACACGGCCTCAGTCGGAGAGGTAAGTTTACACTTCTGTTGATCCGAATACGTATGTACTGACGAGTTGCAGATTATTGCCAAAGGCCCTGCCGTTGTTGGTGGTGAGGCATCCATTGGAGTGGTGGGCAGAATTAAGGACGATCACACCTTATCTCTACTGTGATCCTTCGGTACAGTAGGATATCAATGCAGTCATGATATAGAATCAACACATCTATTCAATCCCGCGTCATCTAGTTTGATGTATTTCATTCCAACTCCTGCCTGTTACTTCCTCGTAGTTCCAACATGTCATTCCCTGATCGCAGCTTACGCCGCGTATTTAGGCCGCGTCACTTGATCCCACACTGTCGATTTCTTTCTTTCAGCAACCACCCTCCGGATTGTCATTGCCTTACGCGCCTTCCATGCTTGGACTGCGGTATCGTGGAAGTATTCCGTGTATGCATCCAGCAATTGCAGAATCCAGTCTTCGCATTCCTTCCTGAAGCATATTTCACTAAGCAGCTTTCAATCGCCGCTTACGTGAGTCAACAGCTGACGAAGACGGGCCTGCCCAATGAAGAGGCGACGGGCGAGCGGAAACGTAATGATTAGCCTTCGATGCTAATTTGAAATTATGGCTTGTTTCAACGGTCTTGACATCCTAATGGGATTTGATCAAGTTAATTTTGTTTCCCGGACAAGGCTGTGATAAGCCAATTTGCCTCATCATTCGGTACCTCAGTAGTGCAGCAGTGGCACCGTATTCCAAACATAGCAGATCGTAGTAGGTAGGCTATTCCATGGTATTCTCCTCCAACACTACTGGGTTTAAATCCGCTATCAACGCACCATCTCTTGAAGCCCAGAGTTTTCTAATTGTCTTTGTCCGAGAAAGAGATTTATTTTCGCGAGTTGTGGCCCTTAGCTCGTATGATTAAATTTATTTTCAAGAGATCTCTTCAATATTCACGGTGATATCGCACTAATCGTGCCTACGAAAGGTATTTCGAGGAATATACCTGACTAGATAGGTAAATGCTGTCTTGGCGGCGGCTTCGGCCGGATCCCCGCATTAGTTTTCTTATACGGCACATGTAGCCTTACAAAATTTCCTCTAGTTTATTGGCCTTGGCATAAAAACGTTCCAATTAGTTAGATGACAGTGAGATCGTATTTCCCTTTGGTTCCAACGCCTCAAGTAAGTGCTGAGGTTTTACGTAGATCTCTCGGTCTCTCTTCAGCCTACAATTAGTTTCCGGGAACAGTTTCGGCCCGCTTTTACGTTTGTGTTTCAATTTCTTGGTTTGTACTGGAATGTATTTCGCTCCCAATATTCCCCAGCCATTTTTCTGGGACCAATGGTCAGCCCTTCAAATACCAATGAGGCCGAAATTCAACCACACAATAACAAGCCGTGTCACTATCTCACCTCATGCCAACTCTCAAAACTCCCGCTGTGTCTGACGAAGCCTTTCACTTCGGGATTTGCCCATCATACTTATGGGGAAAATACGGACCGCTTTGCAAGTCCATTTTCTCTTCTCAGCCTCCTGGGTATTAATGATCTTCCCTTGTGAAATCTACCTCGATAAGGAAAATGCAGCCTAGTAAGCTCGTCCCGCCACTCAGCGAAGTTCCTCCCCTGACCCTTGTACACCATGCAACTTGCCGAGGCTTGCTTCAATTAATTGGCTGCTTGTAACGGCAATCTGGTATGTGCGACAGGTTGTCCTTTGGTTGACCTTTAGCCTCTTGCTTCCTAGCCGTTACAAGTTCTGCATGTGATTCGACGTGGTCTTGCCCCGCTCTCAGTAGCCCACTCGTAAACTGGTACACTTCAAACACCCAAACGCCTAAGTTTGAATATAGTAATTGGAATTGACATTGGTTTCGGAGACAGGCGAGTTCATTGGCTGCAAGAATCAGCTTTAAAGTCTCGTGCGGAGCTCCTCTCCACCACATTCCTATATAAGCACCGCGAGCCCTCGTCACAACTTCCCTGCGACGTTACGGTTACTTTACAAAGTGCCTCACTACATCAATTTGTCAAAGATGGCAGAACCCAACAGCCTTCCAGCCCTCTGCTTAATTGATGAGTTCCTCAAGCATGATTATGATTTCATTGTGGTAGGGGGAGGAACAGCTGGCTTGGTCGTCGCTGCGCGCCTCACTGAAAATCCAAATGTCAACGTTGGTGTTCTTGAGGCTGGTCCGGCCAATATTGGGGATCCTATGATCATGATGCCCGCAAGTAAGTATTGCTCAAAGTGATTCATTCGCTTCGTGGGTTTCACTATCTCTCCTCGTCTTCAGCTGTTGAGCAAAATGCTAACTTCGAAACCTTCACAGTGTATGTCAAAGCAATCGGCGATTCGAAGTATGACTGGCTACACAAGACTGTCCCTCAGGTATTAAATTTTTACCCACACTGCCAATACCTACCACTAATGCAACCACAGAAATCCGCGAACAATACCATCATGGACCAGCCACGGGGAAAAGGTCTCGGTGGATCTAGTGCCATCAACTATCAAATGTATGTGCGCGGGCACACACTGGACTACGACGACTGGGTGAAACTCGGAAACAAAGGCTGGGGATTCCAAGATCTTCTTCCGTACTTCAAGAAGCATGAGCATTTTGATGACCCCGCTAGTTATTCGACTGCATCGAATATCCCGCTCGAGACGAAGTATGATGCGGATTTCCATGGCAAAGATGGACCGATTCATACTAGCTTTAGTACTTGGAGACTTCCGCAAGAGAGGGAGTGGATTGCTGCGGCGAGTACGTTGGGTGAGAAAATGGGTAGTCCGATGAATGCTTGGAATGGTGATCACTTGGGCACTTATCATTCGTTGAGTACGATCGATAGAAGTAAGGGACCCATGACTGGGACGAGGAGTTATTCGACGACGGGGTATTTGCTGCCGAATGCCGGCAGGCCGAATTTGAGGGTCCTGACTGAGGCGTTGGTCACGAAGCTGGTGGTTAGCGGAGCCGGGGAGGTCACTGGCGTTGAATTCCTTCATTCAGAGAAACCGCACACAGTGCAGGTGAAGAAAGAGGTTGTTCTGAGCGCCGGAGTGGTATGTATACTCTTCTCCTATGTCTCTTGGCAAGCAATGCTTATCTGTTCCCAGATCAAATCTCCACAAATTCTCGAACTCTCCGGAATCGGCAATCCCACCATCCTCTCCCACGCCGGCATTAACTGCCTAGTAGACAACCCACGAGTGGGAGAGAACTTCCAAGATCACCCCGCCACAGCATTCGGCTTCGAGCTCGTTGACGGAGAGAAGAGTCTCGACATGCTACAAAACGAATCCGATCTCCAAGCTGCAATGGCCTCCTACATGGCCGACAAAAGCGGGCCGCTCTCCAGTGGCGGCGCAGCCATGGGCTTCGTCTCTTACGCCGACCTAGCCACGCCTTCCGAAATCACAGCGTTGCAGGAATTGATCCTCTCAAACGAATATGGAGGCCATGATGAAACAATCAAGAAACTCATCGCAGAGAGTCTAGCGGATCATGGTTATGGCAGCATTCAGCTTGTGCTCTTGCCTGCAAGTCTTAATTTGACAAGAGCAGACAGCCAGGTTGCACTACTACAGCCTCCTCCCGAACAATTGGGCAAGCAGGGCTTCGTCCTCGCAGCTTGCCTTGCCCGTGCCGTCTCCGTGGGAAGCATCCACATTACGTCCTCTGACCCACAAGTCGATCCTGCTATCGATCCAGGATACCTGACGCACCCAGCAGACATCGAGGTATTTGCGAAAGGCCTAGAAATGATCACGAAAATGACTTCCACTTCTCCTTTCAAGGAGAAAATCAAGCGCAGATACCATCCGCTGGAATTGAATCTGAGTGATAGGAAGAGTGTTGAGGAGTATTTGCGGAAGACTTGTGCGACAGAGTATCATCCTATGGGCACGCTGGCAATGGGGAAGAAAGGCACGGGAGCGGTGGATGACCGACTTAAGGTTTGGGGTACGAAGGGACTAAGGGTTGTTGATGCGAGTATTATGCCGTTGCATGTTAGTGGGAATATTGTGGCAACTGTTTATGCGATTGCGGAGAAGGGGAGTGATTTGATTAAGGAGGATTGGGGTCTGTAGCTAATTGCCCTCTGACGAGCGATCTAGAGCAAATGGAATACCGCGATTCAAGAGGCTGTGCATTGAATGGGAATAGGAGAATGTTACCAGAATCCGTTTAGGGTCTTTTGGCTGCCGACTAACTCCTCAGTATTCCAGGAGAAAGTCGAATCAGAAGTCCGGCTCAAATGCTCTTGAGGATATTCAAAAGATCTAGGATAGTTATCATACAGCTAACTTCCTTTGAGAAGGGTCACCCGATGTCTTAATATCATGGATGCCTATTTAGGAGGCGGGGGCTTTATTTCCGAAGCACACAATAACTCAATATGAAGGTGAAAGTTATTGATTAAGGAAGCAGCTACGAAAGACCAACATGAAGCTACCTCACCTCTGCACAGTGTGAAAGCCAGAAGCTCGCTTAGGGATACGGGAGTGGGCTAGATTCTCAAGTGTATCAGCGTTTCTTCTGAAGCAAATCAAGAGCCTATGGACACATGCTCCACGCTTGACGCGAGCCATTCCATTCTGACAACTGCTCCAGGTTTGCTGAGATGATCTACAGGTGCAGAGCTGTACGGAACTTTCCCCTTTTTTAGAATGTTGGCTGATGAAGCTTTGTAGCCCCACCTACCTTCTATAATCGTCACCACCAACATGATTTCTTTCTTCATCAGAAAGCATACCAAATCCCCTTTTTGAAGCATCATCATACGGGTCTGAGGGACCCGTTGTAAGTAATAATCATGGCCACAACATCCTCAGGAGACGCGCCACCCGAGAAATATTCAATCAGAATTTTCTGGCAGCCACCACCTCGCCAACCTCCAAGACAGCCACCCTAGATTTGCGGAGCAATGGCAGAGTTCGATTGATAAAAGTAACGTGTATAGTCAATTGCAGTCTTTACTGTCATCATCCGTATTAGTTGATCTGCCTTTATCGATTGCACCATACTATCAACCTTGCGGTTCTTCCTTTCCCCGGAGAACTGGTCTGAGCAGGAGGAGTTTCTACCATTGAGGGCTCATACAATGAATAATTGATGCCCTATCCTGCCCAGAGTCAGCTCCCGCCCTCAAACTATCTACTTGTTACTGGACTAGATGCTACCTCTTTTCAATTCCATATTGTCTCAGTCCAAGATGTCAACGAACAACAAAATCTGTTTAGTCCCTTCGACGCTTCCTTAACCAATACTCAATCCCAAGGATATGGACATACTGACTCCATCCAGATACCCAAGATCCCTTCTTCCTGGTCCGCAACGCCAACATCGTCCCCCAATTTTTCGACTTCTCCAAAATCCGATGCTGTGAAAGAATCTCCAGCACGAGTTTCAGAAACGACAGCTCAACACGGTGGCTGCTCGCCGCTATCGCTAAAACGAGTCGACTAGGTTAGCAGACTCGAAGGTAAGCCTCGAGAGGTGAAGCGTGAACGCGACAAGTTGGAAGCACGTGTCGCAAAGTTGGAGGGTGGAATGGCACTGCTTCAGGGCCTCCTGGAAGAAAGGAAGACGTAGGGCAGTGGATGGCTATGGCTCACTTTTCTGAGGTCTTCTTTGTGGGGCAGGTGGAAATGGAAGTCATCGACTGGGTGCTCGAATGAGTGGCAGGAACATCTGACAACTTCCTCAACAGGGCTTAATGCAGAGAATCGAACGACGTATTGGGATTTAGGAATCTTCCCATTTCCCTCCACCATGCACTGGCGTGAAGGCATCACGAAGAAAGTCAAGAAGCCTGTGCTTCGTTGAACAATTGCAATTCCTAATTAGGCCAGGGATCATCATCACTGGAAGACACATCCTGCGTGAGTCGAAATAAGTCATTCACGCTATTGCGCCTTGGATTTGGTGGCAGACAGCCAGAAATCTGCAGCGTCAGGGATACCCTAAAGACTTGGTTCAGTCAACGGCCGGACGCCCGAAATATGTCATGAAACTCAAATAGCAGTCTTTCAAAGATTCAAGTCATATATACAAGAAGATTTCTGCCTTTCCAAAGTTCAGTCTTGGTAAGCACCACCTGCCTCTCAACAACACCTCCACATACTTCACGCACACACATAAAAGCAAAACCCCAACACATTCCAGCATCTCATTCTCGACCGCCTACTTCATTTCGGTCAAGTGGCTCACAAGCATTGCGAATAATAGGCATTAGAATAAGTACAAGTGCTCCCAGCCACACAAACCGTCGAGCCAGTATATCCAGTTCCGCCACACTGTCCATATTTCGCGACCGCCGCTCCAGTAGCCGTGGACACAGCCGAGGTGGTCGTAGTCGCTGCTTTGCTCGTCGCCGAAGTCGCAGAGACTGTCGCTGGCGTAGTGGCTTGTGTAGTTGGTGATGATCCTCCCGAGGCGGACTGGCCGCTCCATACTGCTGGCCCCGGGACAGTATAGTTGTGGAAGTCAACATATATGTCTACGACATAGCCTGGTTCGGTACCAGTAATGAAACCCGGGATTTCGACTAAGGGTCCTGGAGTTCCGCTTCCTCCTCCTACGACGGTTATTTGGGCGCATTCGATATAGAATTGAGGGATTCCGGCTGGGTAGGGGTTGTGGATTCCGAGCTGTTGGATACGGAGGAGGTAGTCTCCATTCGGGAGCGTGGGCGGGATGGTGTATGTGTATGTTTCTATTGATCTATTAGTGATGTTGGTTGTCGCCGTTGGTGAAAGTTTTGACTCACGGAGCAGATTCCATGTAGCAGTTCCGGAGGAATCAAAAGTCGGGCCAATGTCGAGGATCTTAAACCAGACTTGTCCGGAACCATCAAATGTGTCGGCGGTGCCAGGTGCCTTGGCCATATATCTTTGTATCGAGATTAGTCAGTTTTCTGCTTCCATCAGGATCAGAAAGGCTGGTGCAGCGACTTACATGGAGAGTGGACCGTCATGATAAACTGGTACATCGGCAGTGAACGAGAACGAAGCTCCAGCCTGGACGGTAATGATCTCTGTCCCGTTTCCCATTTCCCCACCTTGATTACATCGGAGATCATTACTGGTCAGATCGATGATTGGAGAATTGTAATTTGTGTTTGGTCGAATGTACTGGTATATGGGGTACTCGGTACCGCCATAAGTGAAGCGTTCGAAGATATCTGAGACTCCGTCAGTGATTGAACAAGTTAAAATCTGATTGAAAGAATCATACAATGAGCAGAAGCATGGCCAGCTAAGACTAACCCAACAGTTAAAGAAGTGAACGACTTCATCATGAAAATGTACAATAATTTTGGAAAGGATGAGCGGAAGTTTTCATTCACCCTGAATAAAATCTTGTGGCAATCCTTCTAGATATAGTAAATCACTTGGCACTATCACAACGGCTTACGGTCTCTCATAAGCATCATTCCCAGAATCAAGACCAGGAAGCCAATATACTCGGCCCGAGCGAACATTCCTCCTGAGGGGTATGGTCAAAAATACGTCAAATGACTGGGAGAGTACGTAAAGGTTTTGATTCCCAAAGGACAACCTCCGCAATCAGAATGCAACATCGAGATTACATTTAAGGGGCCGTGCCACCGCTATAGGAATGTGGGGAATGCGGAGAGCATCGAATCTGCCGGGTACCCGTGCGGATAATAGGGAAATATTTAGGTGTGGGAAGTCCGAAACTCAAAATCCAATTCCCCGATCTAAATTTGAAACGAAATCTCTGCAATCTCTCTTTCACTTACGAAGATCGAGATATAAACCTATCTATCAGGACAGCTCCTTGAGAAGAACGGTAGTTATTTCTTCTGAATTCGTCCAACACTTGTTGCGATGCAAGTGCCGGTGTTGGAGATGTACGAATGAGATGGTTGTGGTCGAAACAACCTTGCGGGGTGGCGGGCCGCATAGCTTAATTACACTTCATCTAAGTCGCTTGGTTAATGCTTCTGGCAGTCACCAGATCAGCCAGAATTAAGAGTAGCTGTTGGTGTTCTTGGCTCCTCGTGGTATTTCAGATGGAGCAAGGAATCTGGTTCATGGTTTCAGTGCTGTCTCGGGACTTAAAAAGGCGTCGTGGGCTTCGTCATGTGATCATTCGTCACGTGGAAACGAAATTGTCAGGAATTACGGCGTTTAGTCTATGCAGATGTCAAGTGTGGTCTCTATTTTGCTAGAACCCTCGTGGAAATCGACGGTATCAGGAGAATACTTTCTCAATTCTGAGGTTCCCTCCCCTACACCGGCTCTTCAAATGTCATCGCAAGCAAAGCTTGAGAAGCAGTTCGTGTAAGCAGAGACAATGATCGTGGGCAGGATACCCATTTCTATATTTGCTAGCTCAAAAATTTTGAGTAACCAGAACCTTGGGGGTGATCATACCATGCTTCAGAACTGAAAGCAATCATGCGAATATCCTTGCTAAAGTCGAGAGTGATCCTCGCGGAAAGACCGCATTTTGTTCCCTGACTGTTCTACCATCCTGTTATATCCCTCTACGGTGGCTTCGTATTCCCGTTCAGAAATGTTGAAAAGCAAACTGGTAAACTTCTCGTACTCTTCAAGATCAGTTATAATATTGTCAGCCATAGCTAAGAGGCCTTTGATCTCTTAGGTCTCTCGGTCCTGAGGGCGTACCTAGGAGATGTCTCGGTGCGGCATCCTATCAAGAGCCTATCGGGATGAGAATGAAACTAGAGTTTGGCCATTGGGCGAACGTCTCCGGCTGAGTCGTTTGAATCCTTCCAAAAGGCCGTTAGTTTCTTCACGAGCCTTTCGAACCTAAGGTCTCTTTTATGCAGGCGTTTGCCGTTACCCAACGAGGTTGTTTAATCGTGTGCTCCACTGTATGTAGCAACGGAAGTCGCTCCTGGATTAGAATCATGAAAGCAGAGATTATTTTCGTAGCTCATGAGTGAGATCTCTTGAAGAGACTCCAATTTGAATTTTTGGGTAGCAATGGAGTTCTTACCGAATCTGATTTCGTCATTCAGGAGAAAGAACAAATGCTCCATATAGAGCATGACGGTCATGATTTTGCATCGTTCCTGTGCCTTTGTACATTGCATGATCTCTCTGGTAAGGTCCATGTGCTTGTTCAAGAAAATGATATCCTGGTTGTAGTTGACGAAGAACGCAGCTTCAGAATAAGTTCACTGTAGTCTTGAGTAAGCACGTGTGGATCGGCTCCCATACAGTCAATCTTAAGGATAATAGAATATTCGAACTTCGCAATTTACATGCCAAGAGAGGTCTGCAACGTCACTCTTTCTCGCTCTTCCTCATAGAAGTCCGCAAAAAGATACCAGAAGAATTCCATACGGATCAAGTTGGTTGAAGCTCACTTCGTAGACACTTGGAAATTGTGCCATAAAGACCTAATATACAAGTCCCAGAACCTTCGTAGGACCGACTGCAGAAGGTTCCTCAACTCTCTAAAATTTCGTCTTTATCTTCACGCCTGATGCGGCACTGAGGTATCTTGCCACATCATCAAGCGTGAGATTCTCACTGGCAAGCTCGATCTCATAGCGGTTGAACTTGTCCGGGTTCATGAGTGCAGCAGGCCCAAACTTGCCAACATCGTCGGGAGTGACATGTGCTAGTTTCGTCGATGGCGCATAAGAGACCGTCAAAAAAGTGATCCGACCGATACTCAGGCCAGTGATAGCTGGACATAGGAGCAACTCGTCAGCCAAGCGGGTCTGATGATGGTATAGGTTTCGAAATTCGCAGCTCGCACGGCATTCTCACACCGCGTCCTTGGGACCGTAGAAAGGCGCTAGCACGTAATGCGGGTTCCGAGCGAATCAATCATCGTGCTTGGAGGTAGCAATCACCGTGGACACGACAATTGTGGTTACGATTCTGCTTCTCAGGACTGCTGTGATACCGTTCTGAGCCTGTTGTAGTTGGGTATTTGGGAGGTTTGAGACGCATAACAGGGTTCAAGAAGATTCCAGTAACGCCCGCTGCTGCCAATTCGATAGAAGACACGCCGAGGAAGTCGCCTTTGAAGATTTTGATGCCGATACTCTCCAAAGCTCGAGCAGCTCGGATGCTGGATCACGGACAAGCGCGTAAACTAGTATACCCTTTGAAAGGAGTTCGCGGGTTGTAGCGTCGCCTTGCCTTCTGGTCACCCGGTCACAAGAAATGCACCCACATTCAAGGGGCACCACAAAGGGTTGAGGCTGTTTCAGACGGAGGAGATGGAAAGTCTGAAATTGGTGCAAGGTCTACCGAAGGAATTGCAAGAAAAAGCTACGTTGAGTAAGGGCATGGACTGGAAAAGCTTACCGGCTGATAGATGGAACCCGTTTGATAAGCGGCTCCTTGGAGGTGCGAGATAGGATAATCGGGTGGTTCCCTATGGTGAGCAAAAATTCAAGGATACAAATTCAAGGCTAAAAGACTTACAGAGGGCTGCCCAGTGCCAGAGTTCTCGCCAGGCAAACAACAAGCTATTATCAATCTCTTTATAGCTTTCAACGAATATTACCCCGAACCTTTACTCTACCACCGGCTTACGCTCTTCAAGAAGCACTTCAATGAGACATATTTTGCATGGATCGGAGAATTCGGTGACGAAGATCCTTACTGTTATCGGATACATAGTCCAGTTTCTTTCATGGAACTGGACTTTCATTGTGGTAGTAAGTGAGCAATATTCAACTCCAATGGCTTCTGCTGATAATGTCGGAGTCTTCTTAACAAACACGAGTCCAGCTCTGTCAAATCAGACGATATTGTGAGGCAAAAGAATGTATGTATTGCTATCTAAGGAGAGAGAATCGTGGGGTTGCCAGAACCCGAGATATATGTAAACAAACTGTCACCATAGTAACCAACAAGAGCACAGATCTCATCTGACAAGCTCGGTGTCATATTCACGCAGTCAACAGGCTACTGAATCGTGGAGATTACGGGAAGGCTTTGTTAGAGCAGTGAGCAAGAAAATCAAAATTGTTCCAAACGGCGCCTTAATGAAATACAATTGGATACGTTAAGAAGTCATCAACTTCCGCTTCCACTTTAATAAGGCAACACATCGCAACCTTTGCCATCCCCATCTCCTCTCACCCAAACCTCAATCATCAAAGCTGACCTCAGGAAATAGCTTACTCGGCCCATCCAAAAGCTCTCCCTTCCCACCCTTAAACCACTTATCAAAGAAACTCCCAATATACGCACTCTCGATCGTCAACATCCTGGTCCCGTCAATAGTCCCCACCAACGTCTCCACATAACTCTCGGTCAAGAACCCAGCCGCAACTGCATATTCCGCCAGAGATACATAATCCGAATAGCTATTGTGCCTCGTCCCTACAACTGCAATTTCCCTCCTGTAACCCTTCAGATTAGTCCAGAATGTGGCCCATGTTGGATCATTAGTCCTATTGTGCACTGCCGAGGACATCAACAAGAAAGGAGCTGAGAGCCCCAGCGTCGTTACATTCCCAATGATTGCACCGTCGAGATCGATACCTGCCACGAAGCGCTTGTCTGCGAGTATGGTGGAAGCAGCAGCAGCCCCGCCGAGAGAATGGCCAAAAACACCAGCTTTATCGATATTGAAGCAGCTTTCTCTCCTCCAATTCCAATCCGTCTTCCCACGACCCCCCACACCGGGGATCTGCGAAATAAACGTCTCATTCGAAAAGCTATCCAGCACATACCGCAAATCCGAAACCCGTGCATTAACATCCGGAATCGGCTGAGTAAGTCGGATGCCCCCCATCTCGGCCACCCCCCCCCCCTGTCAGCCACCTCGCTTAATTCACCACCTCCCCTTTTAAACTCTAATATCTTTTTTAACTGTTATATAAGATAAAGTAGAGATAATAGTAGTAGTATCGTTTGAGTCTAATAGTACATTTTGCTAGTCCCTAGCCGCTATTTAGGCTCTTATAATATCCTTGATACTAGTGAACTTGGAATTTGGACTAATCTAAACCTTTTGTCTTTTCCTAGGTTCTAATTGTACTACTCTACTCTCAAGTTGCTTAATTTAAAGCTCTTGCTAGGTAATAATAAAATCCTTTTTATCTATACCTTTTACTACCTTCCTAAAGAGAGTTCTAGTAGTTACTAGGTCAGTTGTCCCAAGTCCTGTGATCTGCCGGGCTTGCTCTCGGACATCCCTACTTTTTTGAGGGGTCTTCTACTTAATAAATAATCTATCTTAGTTCTATTTAAGTATTAGAACATCCGCAAACCGGGAAATTAGTCAACAAAATCACTGATCGCTAACCTCGTCAAAGTGGTCAAAAACTGGTCAATAGCGTCAAAATCTTTTTTAGAGACGCC